>LOJH01022481.1:0-10582 GCA_001685095.1 Ellobius talpinus
TTTTTTTTTTTTAATACGGGGCGCCGCTCTGTTTTGGCAATAGACAAAGGCTGCCGGACACCATCCAGGTATTTCCGAAGCACTGTTGTTGTTGTAGTAGGCATTCCTTCGGTAGGCACGCCTGCCTTCATCTTTTAGTCATGGAGACGTACGTGTTGAGTGGGCTGGGTGAGAACTAGGGTGAATTCATACAGAGGAATGAAAGAACTGTTCCGGACTTTAGCTTTGGAAAACTCCCAATAAAAGATTTGGGGTTGGGTGGAGGCGTGGGGGATTTTTTTTTCCTGCCTTATGAAGTCAGACTGTTTTAGGGGCAGTGGGAGATTTTCGTAGCCCAGGCTGACTGCAAACTTGGGAGCCTGCTGCTTCAGCCTTCCAAGTATTGGGATTCCATGCATTCGCCTACCGTTCCCTGCTTAGTTTGTTTTATTCCATTCCCCCAAAACTTTGTTTCAGTTAGCTACGGAGAGTGAAAGAAATGTGGAGTTGGGGAATTTGGGGATAATTTTCTTGAAAAGTTTTATTCTCTGATTCTGAGTAGAGAAATTTCCTGGCAACTCTTTCTCAAAAGTAATTTTGTATTTGCTAGAATGAAGCATTGATTTAGAATAGTCCTAATTTTAGTAAGTAAACTTCAGCTTCCACTTTTTCTTCTACGTCCAGCTGTGAATCTTTTCACTGAGGGCTATCCTCACTTATTTTCTGATGTCATGCTGTTGAGGACAGCTAATGAAGGCTGTGTGTGCTGTTTATTGACATTGCTATTTGTATTGCTAACTTGCATCCAGTATTTTGCGTAAATATGGTACAGAAGGCTCTGATAATATTTTCTGGTTTTAAAAATCAGTATATTTTCATTGGAGCTGGAGAGATGGCTCAGCGATTAAGAGCACTGCCTGCTCTTCCAAAGGTCCTGAGTTCTATTCCCAGCAACCGCATGGTGGCTCACAACCCTCTGTAATAAGATCTGGTGCCCTCTTGAGGAAGAGACCTGGTCAGTCGTCCTCATCAATTTAGACCATGAACCCCAATATGGACAGGTTCAACAGAACCATCATATATGGGCTGCCCATGCATGCTTCAGCATTGCAAGGGTATAAATTTTATTAATTTTATATTTTCATTGTAGAAAAGTTTGATAACAAAAATAAAAATCTGCCATTCCTCTCATAGTAAACAGTGTTAGCATTTTCTTTACATATTTCATACAGTATTTTGTTTTGCATTTAGAAAACATCACAGATGTTTATTGAATTTGGCAGAATTTGGTAGATGCATGAAATAAAACTTGCATTTTTTTGCTGACTATATGAGGAGCAGCTTTGTATTTAAGACTTAGTCTTCTGCTTCCATAGGGTTATTCCAGAAGATGAGAAGGATTTAATTATATAATCAACATTTTAAAGACATATTTATCCATTTCTTAACCATATTATCCATTTCTTAACCTATTCTTTGAGAACTTCTAGTCAGCAGTCTGAGTGCTTGGAAACTTGAATATTCAATTAAAAATAAAGTGTTTCCCCTTGTTGTAAGAATGGCCTATTGCTTACATCTTCTCTTTGATTACAAATCTTCATTTGATTACAATGAAATTGTTCATTTTGTTCCTTTATATTTGTCTTTCAGTTTTGAATGAGTCTTTGAATTCTCTTAGTTTGGCCCTTTAGGTAGATCATATCTAGGGCATTTTACTTTTTTAATTGAGAAAATATTTATAATAATAATAATTATTATTTACATCCCAACTGCAGTTTCCCCTCTCCCTTCTCCTAGTCTCTCCCCACCATCCCACCTCCCATCCACTCCTCCTAGATTTCTATTCAGGAAAGGGCAGGCCTCCCATGGATATCAACCAAACATGGCATGTCAAGTTTCAGTACGACTAGGCAACTCCCCTCCTATTAAGGCTGGCCTGGGCAATCCAGTATGAGGTAAAGGGTCCCAGAGACAGCACCTGTTCCCACTGTTAGGGTCCCACAAGATGTACAAGCTACACAACTGAACATATACGTAGAGGGCCTAAGTCAGTCCCATGCAGGCTCCCTGGTTGTTGGCTCAGTCTCTGTGAACCCCTATGTTCCCAGGTTAATTGAGTCTATGGGTTTTCTTTTGATGTCCTTTACCCTTCTGGCTCCTAGAATCCTTCTTCCTCCTTTCCCTGAGTTTTGCCTAATGTTTGGCTCTGGGTCTCTGCACCTGATTCCATCAGTTGCTTGATAAAACCTTTTATGATAAGTGGGCGAGGCACCAGTCTATGAGTATAGGAGAATATCATTAGGCGTCATTACATTGACTTTTTTCCCCCTCTAGTATTATTGGTTCTATCCTAGGTCTCTGGGCCATCCAGCCTCTGGGACCTGGCCCTACTGGCAGTGACAAGCATGGGTTCCCTCTTGTGGCGTGGGTCTCCAGCTGGACCAGTCATTGGCCACACCCATAATTTCTGCATCACCTTTACCCCAGCACATCTTGTAGGCAAGATAAATTGTAGGTTGAAGGTTATGTGGCTGGGTGGGTGTCCCAGTCCCTCCGCTGGTAGTCTTGCCTGGTCACAGGAGATGGCCAGTTCAGGCTTCATGTCTCTCATTGCTAGGATATCCTTCATTAGCAGCGGTTACCTTCATAGATTCCTGTAGTTTCCATTACTCTAGGTTTCTAGCTTGTCCCCGATATGCCCCACCAATTCCAGTTGTCTCTCCTATTGCTCGCTCCCTCCGTTCTCTCTCTTCCTGATCCTTCATGTTTTTGTCCCCCTCCCAAACCCCCTCCACCTTTGATATCTCTTCTGTCTCTCTTTCCCAGGGAGATCCATGTGTCCCTCTTGTACCCTCCCTGGGTCTGTGGATTGTAGCATGATTGTCCTTTACTTTACAGCTAATATCCATTTGCAAGTGAGTATATACCATGTTTGTCCTTCTGGGTCTGGGTTACCTCATCCAGGATAATTTTTCCATGTTCCATCCATTCATTGGCAAATTTCATGGTGCCATTGTTACTAGCATCTGAGTAATACTCCATTGTGTAAATATGCCACATTGTTCAGTTGAGGTACATTTGGGTTGTTTGCAGCTTTTATGAATAAAGCTGCTATGAGCATAGAACAAGTGTTCTTGAGCGTCCTTTGGGTACATGCCCAGGAGTGGTATAGCTGGCTCTTGAGGTAGATCTATTCCCAATTTTCTGAGAAACCACATACTCATTTTCAAAGTGGTTGTACAAGTTTGCACTCCCATGAGCAATGGAGGAGTGTTCCTCTTGCTCCACATCTTCTCAAGCATGAACTGTCACTTGTGGTTTTGATTTTAGCCATTCTGACAGGTGGAGTCTCAGAGTTGTTTTCATTTACATTTCTGTGATGACTAAGGATGTTGAACATTTCTCCAAATGCTCCTCTGCCATTTGAGATTCCTCTCTTGAGAATTCTGTTTACATCTGTATGCCATTTTTAAGTTGGTTTATTTATTTTTTTTGATGTTTAGTTTCTTGAGTGCTTTATATGTTTCAGATATTAGCCTTCTGTTAGATGTGGGGTTGGTGAAAATCTTTTTCCATTCTGTAGACTGCTGTTTTGTTCTGTTGATGGTATACTTTGCCTTACAGAACTTTTCATTTTCATGAAATTCAGCTTATTGATTGTTGATCTTAGTGCTTGTGCTGTTGGTGTTCTGTCTAGGAAGTTGTCTCCTTTGCCAATGAGTTCAAGGCTATTCCCCACTTTCTCTTCTATCAATTTTAGTGTATCTGGATTTATGTTGAGGTCTTCAATCCATTTGGACTTGAGTTTTATGTAGGATGATAGATAATGGATATATTTATGCTCTTCTGCATGCTGACATCCAGTTAGATCAGCACCATTTGTTGAAGATGCTTTATTTTTTCCATATTTTATTTCTGGTTTCTTTATCAAAAATCAGGTGTCCATAGGTGTGTGGACTTACGTCTGTGTCTTCCATTTGATTCCATTGATCAACCAGTCATTTTATGCCAATGTTATACAGTTTTTATTACTATAGCTCTGTAGTACAGCTTGAACTCAGGGATGGTGATACCTCAAGAGTTCTTATATTGTACAGGATTATTTTAGCTATCCTTGGTTTTTTGTTTTTCCATATAAAGTTGAGTATTGTTCTTTCTTAATCTATAAAGAATTGTGTTGGAATTTTGATGGGAATTGTGTTGAATCTGTAGATTGCTTTTGGTAGGATGGCCATTTTGCTGTTAGTCCTACTGATCCATGAGCATGGGAGGTCTTTCCGTAGTCGTGTATCTTCTGCAATTTCTTTCTTCAAAGCCTTGAAGCTTTTATCACTCAGATCTTTCACTTGCTTAGTTAGCATTAGCCCAAGATATTCTATATTATTTGTGGCTATTATTTTTTAAAAGTAACTTTTATTCTTGTCTCATACATTATATCCTGATTGTAGTTTTACCTCCCTCCATTCCTTTCAGACCTTCTCCCACCTCCCCTCTCTCCCAGATTTTTTTTCTCCTCTGTTTCCCTTCAAAAAACAAAACAAAACAACCAAAAAAAAAAATAGGAGAGCAGGCCTCCCAGGGCTATCCACTGAACATGGCCTAAGGAGATACAGTAAGACTGTGCACAGACCCTAATATTAAAGGTGTGCGAAGCAACCCAGTAGCAGGAGAAGGGTCCCAAGCACAGGCAAAAGAGTCAGAAACACCCTCACTCCCACTGCTGGGAGTCCCACAAGAACACCAAGCTGTACAGTAATAAGGTATATGCAGAGGACCTACTTCAGGCCCATACAGGGTCCATGTTTGTGGCTTTGGTCTCTGTGAGCCCCCGTGAGCCCTGCTTTCTGTGAGCCTAGGCCATTCTAAAAAATACAAATTGTGGTTGTGTTTTAAGGCCAAATGGGGACTGGTGAGATGAATCAGTGGTGTGCTTTGGAACACACATGTATGTGCATGCACACACAAACACACTGATAATAAAAAGCTGAACAGAAGCTCTAAGATCTTTCTTAATTTAAGAAATAATCAGATTATTTTCCTGTTAGAATTTAGCAGTCCATAAGTGTCTAATTATAATTAGAACCAGTTGTTAAAGTCGGACTTTTCTAACCAGCTTTTACCTAAAATCACCTTTGTTGTACAGCACTAATATATAGAAGCTGGGTTTACTGACTTCATCACTACTAAGTGATGGATAGCACATTGTTGTCATCCCATGCAGGACTAACAAAGTTTTGTGAGAGGAAAAGAGGGAAGCAAAGAATTATGTCAGCGATATGGCTGCACAGTGAACTTTGGAAGGCTCAGGTATATGTGGAGAACACTAGATTACACAGCTTTGCAGTGAAGGTAGTTTGTTCAATAAGATAGACTTTGAATGCATTTTAGCATATATATTTGAACCATGGTCAGGAGAACTGCTAGCTTTAAAACAACACTGCTTTCCTTTTTATGATCATCGCTGGAGCACTCAAATGAAGTCAGTCCCGCTGTGACTTCTGACCAAAGCAAGAGCTGGGAAAGGATCTCAGTCCTCAGCTTATTAGTGAGCATTGGAAAGTTTGCATTAATTATATTAAGATTTTATTTATATTAAACTCAACAGAGATCTACCTGCTTCTGCCTCCTCAATTCTGAATGGGATTAAAGGTGTGAGCTCTCATGCCTGGCTATGATCTATATTTTTTTAAGGTTGGATATGACTTAAAATATAAGATCTGCACTTAAATTTTAATATAAATAAAAATTTATGAATATCATTAATGCAAACCTTTTGATGCACTTAAGCTGTGTACTTTATTTTGTTTTCTTGAGATAGAGTCATTGTGTAAGCCTTGACCAGCCTGGTACTCAAAGGTCGGCTTCAAACTCAAGGCACTCCTCTTGACTCAGCCTCCCAAATGCTGAGATTACAGGTATGTGCCACCAGGCCAGGCTTGTATTTTCATGATTAAAACATCACAAATACAGGTATTGCCTGTTTATGACTGTTACGAAGTTACTTATTTGGAATTGTTGTGGTTTAGAAGCACAGACTGTATACTGTCGAAAGAATGCCATGATGTCAGTGGAGACTTAGGACAGTATTTTCAGCTTCTGATGATGATTGGCTGGTGAGAATAGTTTACTGAGACTCAATCTGCATTTTAAAGAAATGAATAAAATAACTCGAATATAGTGCATATATTAAGAATGGAATTGTATTGTAGACCTTTTGGGTATTGTGTAGCCAGAACACTGACTCTTATGGAATACATACTTTGGGGCTCTGGAATTAGTCATTTAAATGCCAACATTGCAAATGGCTGGATTTTAGGGGTAAACTAGGGATCGTAATATCTGCTTTATAAGACAGCATGATAAAAAAGATCTCCTGTATGTGGTGTTCAAAGTGCTGCCTTTGGTGGAGGCGGGAGGCCAGCTGTAGCTACATGGAGTTCAAGGCCAGTCTGTTGGGACCCAGTCTCACCCACACCCCCCAAAGACAGAGTATGTTTTGGCTAAATTTCTATATTCCCTATATATGATTCAGTCCTATATTTCTAAATACATATGATTCAGTCCTGTATTTCTAAATACATAATTTTAAAACACAGTCAAAATGCCATTATTAGCATCAATAGAGTTAAGCAGTCTTTCTATTTATTTTTAATTGTTCTCAGATAGCCTGTGCATGCTTATTCTTTCTCCCTTTCACAGATGTGTGCTAGTGCTCACAGGGTCTCTCTCACGCTGTGTAAGCAGTCTACCACTGCCATCACTCAGATCAAGTTGGTGTGTTGAAGCCAGTATTCATAGCACATCATGTTTGGTTCATCTCTCAAGATCTAATTTCTCAGGCTGGGTGCTGTGGTGCATTCCTTTTGTCCCAGCACTTGGGAGGCAGAGGCTGGTAGATCTCTTGAGTTTTGGGCTAGCCTGCTGTACATAGAGAGTTGCAGGACAGCCAGGGCTATGTAGAAAAACCCTGTCTCAACAGACAAAAAAGACTTAATGTCTCTAGAAACTTCTAGAAAAAGTTTGAAATCTGTGGTTACAACCATGCTTGAAAATGACTAACTAATGTTGCGTGTTTGTTTTTAATCACAATAAGAAAAAATGTATCATAAACAAAAATCATTTTTGGCTGTATTAGGCTTACAGAAAATCCAGTTTTTCTGTCAACATCTTGGGCTACTGTAGTACAGTTATCAAATCTAAGAAATTACTATTTTCATAATACTAGTATGAACTCTACCCTAGAATGTTAGCTTGCCCTCCATTGTTCTCTGTTTTAGCATGTACTCCAGGATACTGCACCACATTTATTTGGATTCTTTAGTCTTCCCCAGGCCGGTCATTCTTTATAGCTTCTTTTCATAGTTTTAAGGAGGACTGGTCATGCATTTGTGGCAACACTTGGATTTGTTAGCTGTCTTCTCGCGATCAGATTGAGGTTGCCCATTTTGGGGAATATGCCCTCCTCTGGATCGTAGCAGTTATTTCTAATGATACCACCTGTTATCAATCCATTAAAGTGGTAGTTGCTGGGTTATAAATTTATTCTCTTTCCATTGTAAATTTTTGGAAGATACTTTGGTATAAGCCTCAGTATTTTAAAGACTAAGTAAAATCTCTAATATGATATCATTAGTAATGTATAAAAATAAGCTCAAAACACTAACTGAAAAATAACATGAATGTAGTATAGCACGTCAGAAACTGACTGTGTGTGTGGTGCATGTATATGCGTGTATGACATGTTCACAGAGTCCAGAGGAGGATAGTGGCTGTCTTCCTCTTGTGTTCCACCTTGTTTCTGTGAGATAGAGCCTCCCATTGGATGTGGAGACAAGACTGGACAGCAAGTCCCAGCAACTCCTCTGTATGTTTGACAGTGCTGAGGGTTCCAGGCACCCTTTTATTTTATGTGGGTGTTGGGGCTCCGACCTCAGAAACCCATGCTTGTACAGCTGTTTTTGCCTACTGCGCCATCTTCCCTGCTCTGTAGATGCTGATTTTTAACTTTTGAGTCCAATTTTTGCCTATAAAGCTATGAATGTCTTAAGTATATAAAGCAATAAGCACACCCACACATACACACAGACATGTATATATACACACACACACTTTTTTGAAAAAAAAATTTTTTTTGAGACAGTGTTTCTCTGTGTAGCCCTGGCTGTCCTGTAACTCCCTCTAAACCAGGCTGGCCTCGAACTGACAGGTCCACCAGCCTCTGCCTCCCAAGTGCTGGGATTAAGGGTGTGTGCCACCACTGCTCAGCTTGCAATAAGTATGTATTTAAGGTTTCTTCCATAGTAAAGTTTTTGTTTATTTATTTTTGTGCATCTGTGACAGTGTGTGATTGTGTGCATAAGTGTGTTCTAGTGGCCTTGAGGGACAGAAGCAGAGGTCAGATCACTTGGAGCTAGAGGTAGCTGTGAGCTGTCTGGTGTGGCTGCCAGGATCTGAACTCTGCCTCTTTCCAGAGTGACCACTGTTCTTTAACCCTGAGCCGCCTTTCCACTTCGTTCGAGTTTTACCTTAGTTTTTTTCATTTTTACACATATTTGATTTTGGTTGGCCCTCCTCTCCCCTCTCCCCCATCTCCCTGCCCTTTCTCCTGCTTAAGCGAGTCTTTCCCAGTATTCCTCCTTTTATTTTCATCCCTCATTTGTTCTTTTGCCCCTCTACTCCTGTCTCTTCAAATCTTCTTTCCCCCTCTTTTGGCTTTTGTTTTGTTTTTTTGAGAGAAAGGGTTTCACTTTGTAGCCCAGGCTGGCCTGGAGCTCACTGTGTGTAGCAGTGCTCTTGAGGCAGTCTTCTCTGTAGCCCAGGCTGGCCTGGAGCTCGCTGTGTACTGTGATGATGGGTAGAGACACCATATCTGGCATACATTTAACATTTAAAAATTATTTTTTAGCACATATATATCTTTTAATACCCTAGTATTTAAAATTGGAGTGCTAAAATGTCCTTAAAAATTTCCCAGACTATGCCTACTTACAATAAAACATGTTGGAAAAAACTCATTGGAAATAAAATGTCACTTGCTCAGGTTACAGGAGATACTAGAGCTCCAATTTACTCTTTAGACTGTGGGCAAGCTAAGTTTTTCTTGGAAAGTGTGGAAGGCACAGGCCACAAGAGAGAGGGGAATTCTGTGACGTGAAATCTGCAGTAGCTTTGCTTCTCTACTGCTTTCTCCAATCTCTTCTGTTTACATCCAGCTAGGAAAACTGTAATCGTTTGTGTCATTTGTTGCAAAAGTAGGAGATAACTTTAATTCTTTTTATTTTTTTACTCAGATAATGAAACTGCTGTTTACACATTAATGCCAATGGTTATGGCTGATCAGCACAGGTAAGTGTGTGCCCGTTTTTGGTTCGTGCTCTCAGGCTTTTCATTTGTCGTGTTGTGTTAACTGTCATTCTGCGCCTAGAGAACTGTTGGAATTAACAACTGTTGGCAAAGAGCTCTTAACTTGTTTTGATATGTTTTAAAATGTTTTTATTATTTACATATCAGCTCCTTTTTTTATCTTTTCTGGGGGATATAGGTCCGTTTCTGAACTCCTGTCAAATTCAAAATTTGATGTCAATTATGCGTTTGGACGTGTGAAGAGAAGCTTGCTCCACATTGCTGCAAAGTAAGCCTGTGATATTTATCACTAACTCTGGTCTAGAGTGGGATGTTAGCCTTGAATCTGTCCTAACAGCAGCTGGCAGCCAAGGGTGCTTTGCCTTCTTTAGCCCTTGGCGTGCTGTGTATTCGCTCTGTAAATTGTTAGCTGTGATGTGGAATTCATGTTGCTTGTTTGTGTGATCATAACTTATTTTAGGTGAGGCATAGGGATTGTCTAGATGTTTGTAGAGTGTGCATTCACCAACATTTCCTTTGCCTTACCATTGTAAGGGATAAAAGGGCGTGGTGGATGCCTGTTGGCGGTTTTATTCTTACCAGGATGGGAGTATTGTTTTTATCCACAACCTAGCACCGACTGACCTTTCAGGATTTAGGTGGCAGCCTTGAAACTAATTGTTCATGATTAACTAGCTCCCAGAAAGTCAAGATTATTGTATAGTTTCTTTCAGAACTAATGGTTTGTTTTTCTTTATTTGAACTTTTACTCACAGTCGAATGTTACATCTTGAAGGTAGAGGATAATATTTGTTATGAATGAATTGGGACCTTAAAAATGTGTTTGATTTTGTTTTTAAATTTTGTCTAGAATTGCTGTTTGTTGAATGTATCTGAACTGTCTTTTAATACTGTTTTAGCTGTGGATCCGTGGAATGCCTGGTTCTTCTGTTAAAGAAAGGAGCAAATCCTAACTATCAAGATATTTCAGGCTGTACACCCCTCCATCTGGCTGCTAGAAATGGGTAAGCTTCCTGTATCTAATGGTGTACCATCACTCCTGATGAAAATAGAAGGAACTCGTTCTTGATTTTCTTCTTCCTTGCATTTGTCTTGAAGAAAATTACAGAAATGATTATAACTATTGTCTCTCTCTCTCTCTCTCTCTCTCTCTCTCTCTCTCTTTCTTTCTTGTTTTTTCAGGACAGTGTTTCTCTGTAGCTTTGGAGCCTCTCCTGGAACTAGCTCTTGTAGACCAGGC
>LOJH01022481.1:16542-29564 GCA_001685095.1 Ellobius talpinus
TCAAAAAACATACCATGAAACAAAACATTGTACCAGCTCCACTATAAAATGGTGAAACAAGACATTGGCCAGGCTGTGGAGAAATTGGAGCTCATGTAGGTGGCAATGTAAAATTAGGTAAAGCTGCTGTGAAGAACAATGTGATAGAGCCTCCAAAATTTAAAAGTAGAATTGCTGTATGATCTAGCCTTTTCATGTCCAGAAATACTCAATCAAAAACAAAGTCCAAAATTTTTTTGTCATTATATGTATATCAATATTGTGTATAATGGTCAGATGTGGAGTAGTCAAGTGCCTGTCAACTGATGAGTGGATGAGAAAAGTTTAGTATATACAGATAACAGAATAGTTTTCAATCTTAGAAGACATTATGATAATTAAAATGCCCTATAGATCTTTACCCTTAAGAATGGTTAAGATGAGCTCGGCATGCCTTTAGTCTTAGTACTTAGGAGGTAGAGGCAGCAGATCTCTGAGTTGGAGACCAGACTGGCTACAGAGTGAATTCCAGGCCATCCAGCCAGGGCTGTGTCTTGAGACCCTGTCTCAAAGAATCAGTCAATTCATCAAACAAAAATGGTTAAGATGATAAATTGTGTGTTAGATATATTTACCACATAACATAATTTTTTAAAAATTGTGGGTAGAGAGGGGTACATATATATGTGTTTTACCAATCCTCTGATGATGTTTTTTAATCTTACTGGGGATCAAACCCAGGGTTTCAAACATGTTAAGCAAATGCTTCACCACCGTGTTATATCTCCGGCCTGTTTTTTTGTTTACAATCTGTTTTAGTATTTTAAACATTTTACAATCACGAAAATAGGGATACAACAGTATAGTATTTTTCTTTGTCCATTGTGTATCTTCTTATATTTCAAATGAAGATTGTTACTCCATTTGGTTAGCCAAAGCTAGACATTTCTAATAATTTCTTTTATTTAGTCAAGACTAGAAATTCCTCAGAAGTTTGGATGATAATTTGTCCAAGTGAAATGAAAAATGGATTGTAGTTTTTCGTTAATCTGTCATTTGGGTCATAGAAACAATTTTCTCTTTTATTTCAGAGTAGTATTCATTTACATATTGGAGCTATAGTGAAGTTGTGGATGGAGATATTATCTAATACTGGTAGTTGTAATCTAATACTGGTTGTATGTAGTATTACAGTTGAATAACTGTCATGTCATTTATATGTTTCCCGTCTTAGTTATCCATTACTGTCTTTTTTTTTCTTTTCAGGCAGAAGAAATGCATGAGTAAATTACTGGAGTACAGTGCGGATGTCAACATTTGTAATAATGAAGGCCTTACAGCAGTATGTGGTATCAGTTTCATGTGAGAGTAAAAAAATACTCTGGAAAATAATGGTGAATGTGCTGTTAGTGCAAATTATAGTACAAGTGTTTGTACAAGTTACTTCTGTAAAGTTCTTGTGAGGTATCCAGTAAGTTTATTAAGAAAGGTAGTATTTACCATGTTCATCTTGTCTTTAGATTTATAACTTTCATTCACTTTGAAGCCTTCTTCCTGTAGTTTTTGTCATGGACTTTTAGGGGAGGTTTTCTTCTGAAGTGTATTACCAGCTGGGCTGGGCATGGTCTCACACACCCTTAATTCCAGCACTTGGGAGGAAGAAGCAGTTGGAGCTCTGTGATTTCGAGTTTGAGGCCAGTCTGGTCTACGTATTGAGTTCCAGGATAGCCAGGATTACATAGAGAAATGCTGTGTCTCAAGAAACCAAAAACAAAGCAAATAAACAAACAAAGAAAGTATTTTACCAGTTCGTTATACAAGAGCTATTTTCCATATGGCTTTAGGTAACAAAAGGAATGAGAGTTCACTCTATATACTCTGTACTCAGATAACCACTATTAGCATATATATCCTTTCAGGTTTGCTTTATTGTATTTAAACCATTAGTTTTCAAAATCCATTTTGCTGTTATCATTTCCTATGCAAAAATAAGTTAGCATACTTTTGATTTACATACTGGGAAATGGTATTGGTTACTGCTGAAGGGATTATTAAAAAATCACACAATTTTAATCAAGCAATTATAATTTATTTGAGTAGTATTTATTTTTGAAGTAGAGATAAAATAATGTGATCACTGTAGTGAAGACATAGCAGAAGGTGTCTCAGCTCCTGTGTGCTGGGATTTCAAGTGTGTCCTATCATGCCTGGCTTTTATTACATTTTTTTAAACGTATGGCATAAGAGAAAGCTTCCCTGAGATTTGAAATTTTCTGTTAGTGGCTTAGTATAGAGTGGGCCCAATCATGAACAGAATCTGTAATTCCTGTGAAAAATCCGTATTTGTCTATATTAGCATCACTCCTAAGGTAATCTTGCATTCAGAATTCAGAATGCTTAGAGATGCAATATGCGCCATTGAGTTATAATACCTTAGAACTGACAGATCTTTCTTTCTTTAGGACAGTAAATTGAGGCATGCTAAAATGTTGATGGCTATCATATTTTAATTGCATAATTTTGTGTCTGCAAAATTTTCTTCTTGAACTTTAAGGAAGATAGAACAGAAAAATTTTCAAGTCTTTTATTTAAAAAAATAGTGATGCATCTACCTAAAATGGTTTTTTGCAAGGCTTCTCATAAGGAAGGCCTCTTGGCCTTTTCTACTTTAAATTCCCAGTCTAAGCCTCCTATCTCCTTAGGAAATTCTTTTCTCTTTCAGTAGATTTGGAAGCTGTGTATGTATCTCTATGTTTGAACAATGCATGGTAGTGATCATTTTGGTTTTAGACATCACCACTTAACATTTGGAGGTAAATCTATTTTTTCCATTTTCCCATTCATTTTTTCATTTATAAGCACATTTTTTCATATCCTTCCAGTACAGTCAGTGTAATTTTAGTGCATATTTAGCACCAAGAATTTTCTGTAGTTACTTTTTTTCCTTGCTTAGCATTTTGTTCTATGGTTGATAATTACCTTTAAAATATTGAGGTAATTGTAGACTGCAGGTCTGTAGAGATCCTGTCACATTTCCACCAGTTTTCCTGGACATTTTATAAAACTATAATATGGTCCTGTGACTAGGATACTGATTCAGTCCATCTGACTGAGGCTTCTCCAGTTTCATTTGCATGTGTTCATATGAATTGAGTTCTGTGTGGTACTATGGCCTGTGTGTTCATGTGATTATTACCACAGTCAGTTTTAAGATTTATAGTACCATAAATATTTGTGTGTTACTCTTTCCTCACCCTCCTTTTCCATCTCCTTCACTCACCATGCTCAGCCTTTGGCAACCATTCATCACACCTCGTTTCTACAATTCTGCCATTCCAAGGATGTTAATTAACAGATCCTGCTGTNCTGCTGTATTGATGCTTTCAGGCTTGGCTCATTTTGGGTTTATTCCCTGGATATCCATTTGGCTGTTGTGTATATCAAAAGTTTGTTCCTTTATAATGCTGGATAGAATTGCATGGTGTCTATGCTGCCCTTCAACCTCCTCACCTGTTAAAAGACACTGGAGTCCTTTGGGTTTTTGGATATTATTAGTAAAGCTGACAGAAACATATGGTAATATATAGGTTATATTTCCTTAGGATAAATGCTTAGGAATGAAGATACTGGGTTTCATGCTTGCTTTTAAAAAGCACATTATCTAACTGTTGGCTATAGAGGGTGTATCATTGCCAGTTTTATGTGTATATGGGTATTTTGCTTGCATGCTTGCCATGTTTGTCTGTGTACCACATGCATGCAACGGTCCACTAAGATCAGAAGAGGGCATTGAATCCCCTGTAACTGGAGTTAGAGGCAGTTGTGAGCTGTCATGTAGATGCTGGGAATTGAATCTGGGACCTCTGAAAGAGCAGCAAGTGCTCTTAACCGCTGAGCCATCTCTCCAGCCCTGAGAGCAGTGCTTCATTAGATATGTCATTTGCAAGTATTTTTTCTAAATCTTTAGTTTGTCCTTCCAAATACTTAACAGGGTTCTTTTAGAGACAGCCTCAACATGTAGTTCAGACTGTCCTAAAACTCAGAATATTCCTGTCTCATCCTCCCAGGTACTGAGTGACAGGCGTGTGACATTACACTGGGTCACAGGAGGAGTAAAAGATTTTAATTTTGACAGGTTTTTCAATTTGTACATCATGCTTTTGATAGCAATTTTAGAAACTCGTTGCCTAGCCCTAAATATTGAAGGTTTTTTCCTCCCTGAAAGTATTAATAGTTGTACTTTTTCTACATCTGAAGTTTCATTTAATATTTTTATGAATTATGAAGCTTGGGTTGAGGCTCAATATTTTTGTCTGTGAGTGAATGTTCTGTTCCACTAGTACTGGTTGTTGAATGGTTATAGTCTATCCATAATTCATATATGTATTTATAGCTGGGTGTGGTGGCACACAGCTTTAATTCTGCACTCCAGAGGCAGAGTGGGAGTCTTATCTCTGAGTTTAAGGCCAGCATGGTTTACTGGGTGAGTTCCAGGCTGTGTCAGGACTGCACAGAGAAACCCTGACTCACAAACAAACAGACAGACAAACACTGTATGCATTTATTTCTTCATGAAATTGATTTTATGTCTTCCTCAGAAATTCATCTGGGTATATTTGTGTAGTCCTTTCTAGGCTGTGTATTTGTTGTGTTGATATATGCATATGCTTTTCTGCCCATACCACACAGCCTTGATTCTTATTATTGTATGTTTATTATGATGATGATGATGATGATGATGATGATGATTCTTTCTTCGATGCCTGTGCTTCTCTGCCTGTACCACACAGCTTTGATTTTTTTATTAATGTAGGTATGTTATTATTATTACTGTATGTAGTAAGTCTTAATATTAGAAGAGTAATTCTTCCCGTGTGTGTGTGTGTGTGTGTGTGTGTGTGTGTGTGTGTGTGAAGATTGCATTAGTTGTTTTGCTTTGTGCCTACAGAAGTACTTGGATATGATTGATATATTACATTAAACTTACTTATTAGGCCTTTGATTTCTTTCTTTCATTTTTAAATTTTACTTTTTAGTTTTACATATCAATCCCAGTTCTCCTTCCCTTCCCTCATCCCACTACCCCCACCTTTTCCTCACCCCACCCCATCTGCTCCTTAGAGAGGGTATGGCCTCAAATGGGGAGTCAATGAAAAGTCTATCCCATCACCACTTTGAGGCAGGAACAAGGCCCTCTTCCTGTGTCTAGGCTGAGCAAGGAAATAGGCTTCAAAAAGCCAGTTCTTGTACTAGGGATAGATCCTGGTCCAGCGGGGAGGGCCTTTCTTATTTCTACTGCTTTGTGAGCTTCCAGATTTTCCTGTCTCTGACTCCCATAGGAGTGCTGGGTTCACAAATGTCTACCACCACACCTGTCTTTTTCTCTAGGTTTTGGGACAAAACTCATGGTCTGGAGCTGTCATAGCAAGTGTTTTTACCCTTTAAGCCATCTCCTCGACCTGCAAAAGTGTGTGTGTGTGTTTTTTTTACACTTTTCTTTTTAAAAAATTAGTATACCATTCTTGTTTTTAAGGGTACAGTCAGTGTGTTTTCTCTCTGACAGTATTAAAAGAAATTTTTACAATATTTATAGTTCCATTTTCCGTTTACTTTTGTTTTTATGTTTGCTGCTTTATGTGTTATCTTTCAAATTAGACGCATGGGAAAGCAGTTTGAAAGCCTTGTCTGCATTCCTATTTGCTTCCCAGAGGCGGCAGTGTGGGTGATCAGTTGGGATTTGCCTAGAACCTTCCCTTGCTGCTGCTTCCCCAAGCCGTCACTTTCCTCAGAGAAACTCTCAGGAAGGTGTTCGCACTCTGGGTGCTGGTAGGGAAGAATGTTCCAGAGTCTCAGTCAGTGTTTAGGATATAATCTTGCGTTTAATTTTCCTTTAAAGTGTGTCATGTGTTATTGACCCCATGTGCTGAGTCTGTAATTTACAAATTTCTTAGATTTCAACTCTGTTTTCTGTATTTTGTGAGATTAATGAGGGGCTTTTTCTGTCCTTGTCAAGTTGGTAAGTGGCAGGGGTCTGAGAGTCCGAAGTTGTATTGGACACATTTTCAGCTGATGTGTTTGTGATGTGAAGTATGTTCTGTCTTCTACCTCAGGAGGCCCATGCTGCTTAACTACCAATTCTGGAGCCTTTTAGGGATTCTCTTGTCTCTTTATTTTATCTGTATTAATGTTCTATCTGCTAGTATGTCTGGTCCCTTCTGGAGACTAGAAAAAGGCATTAGATCCATTGGAACTGGATTTTCAATGCTTGTGAGCTACCATGTGGGTGCTCAGAAGTGGACTCAGTTGCTCTGCAGAAGCATTATGTGATTTTAACCACTGAGCTACCTCTCCAGTCCCCTCACATGCCTTCTTACTTAGCTTTTACTCTTACTTAGGATTCTGTTTTTTTTGTTCTGACATGACAATAAATATTATCTGACAAGATAAAATGTAATACATGCTTTCCACCTTCTAAAACTTGTGTTTCTCCCTTGTCTTGATGAACAGGTTCCTTCAAAACTGCTCTTTTACTGCTATTTTAGTGCAGTTGTGTTAAAGCTGATAGATGTGTAATCAGTTTGCACTTTAAAGACAGGGAAGTATATCCTAATGTTTGTAATGGGAAAAAATCAAGTGAAAACTGTATAAAACACCGAGTCTGAAACTGTCTGCTTCCCACCCCGATTTTTAGTTCTGAGTATTGAACTTGGAGCCTATATATATATATATATATGTCAAGCAGGAGTTTAATATGAACATATGAACCATATTGTTAATTTCTGTCAACTTGACACAAATCCTAATCACCTGGCAAGAAAGACCCTCATTTAAGGATTTGCCTCCATCAGACTGGACTGTGGGCATGCCAGAGGAGACATTTTGTTTCTTCTTTTTTTCTTAAAAGATTAAAATAAAATAATTATGTGTATATATGAGTACAGTGTCTATAAAGAATATACACACATACATGCATGCGCACACACATACACATACACACCTGTTCAGTCCCTGGAGTGTTACTTGTGTGCATGTTTTAGGACTGATTATTTGGCATTGGACAGCTTATCTCTGTGCTCTTCTCTGGGGAAGACCACCTCTGCTGCTCCCAGTTTTCCTTAGTTGCCTTTGTTTCTTTGTGTATTGATGAGGTCCAGCATTTTCTTGATTAGTGATTGATGTGGAGGGCTCAGCCCACTGTGGATGGTACTGTCCCTGAGTAGGTAGGACTGGGCTGTATAGAAAGGTAGATGAGCGAGCCAGGGGAAGCAGGCCAGTAAGCAGTATTCATCTATGGTCTGGGATGAGTTCCTGCCTCCAGGTTTCTGCTTGGGTTCCCGTCCTGACTTCCTTCAGTGGTGGACTGTGATGTGGAACTGTAAGCCAAATAATCCCTTCCACTGCAAGTTGGTTTAGGCCAGTATTTTAATACAGCAGCAGCAAACACAAACTGGAACAATCCTTTTTGAGACAGGATTTCTTTCTTTCCTCTTTTGAGACAAACTTGCTCTGGAAATCAGGCCTGTCTTGGAAATCACTGTGTAGACCATGCTGGCCTGGAACTCAGAGATCCGCCAGCCTCTCCTTTCCCAGTGCTGCGATTAAAGACATGTTCCTGACACTGGGTTTCTTGTAATTTACTGTGTGGCTAAGGTTGGTTTTGATTTCCTGATCTTCTGCCCCTTCCTACCTGTGCTGCACTTACAGGTTTGTTCCCTAGCTTCCTCCATTCTTCCTAATTGGAAATTTAACATTGTCTTTTAGTGGTATTACAGGTATTTTATAGTTCTTTTAAAAATTATTCTTATGTATTCTATTATTAGTGTAGGATATATTTGCTGTTCATAACTACAGGAAATATGTTTTATTTGAATATCCATTTGCTTCTGGAAAAGAAAGAATACTAACCTGTTTTCTCTAGCAACAGCTGTGTTTAGAGGCTAGCGTCATCCAAGAAGCAAAGTATTTGGTGATCTAAGCCAAGGATACTTTTTTGAATCCTTCAGTTCTTGAGTTTGTAGTACTTCATGGTATAGCTAGTGTCTTGATGCATTTGTTTTTCTCATTTAAAAGCAGGAAAATTTTTTTACAGTGTTCTTTGAATATTGTGCTCAACAGAGAAATAGTATTTTGTATGTACTGACTTTTAAGGAAACTCCACTGCACAAATGCTAATAATGAAATGGCTTCGCAGATACACTGGCTGGCTGTGAATGGGCGGACAGAACTCCTCCATGACCTTGTACAACATGTCAGTGATGTGGACGTTGAGGATGCAATGGGGCAGACAGCACTACATGTAGCCTGCCAGAATGGGCACAAAACGGTAAATTCCTCCATGAAGATGGTAAAGGAAATGCATGTATTTGTATTAAAATCTTGAACTCATGAGAAGTTTTTCATTTTGCATATTTGGGAATATGCAGCATTATAGGAAAATACTGTTTCCTATTTTGTATGGCCTTCTGACATTCTATCTGGGCAGAGACAATAGAAAATAGTGCTTTTGCCTTTGCTCAAATAGTTATAATTTTGATTTTATTTCTGATTCTATTTTTTAATAAATGACTGTCTTAATATATTTTTACATAATAAAAGTATGACTTTACATGTATTTTAAGCAATTATGTTTAGTCAGCTTTAACAAGTACCTTTTCCATTTTTTATTATTAAGTGTTAATTATGAAATCAGTGAGTAAGGTGAATATTGATACTGCTTTGTAAGATTTCCAGTTGTGTTATTCTAGTTTCTATTTTCTCCACCTAGTAGAAGTAACTTTCCGCAGATTTCTGTAACCCTGCATTTGTTCTGTGGTATTAACCTTCCTGTTGTTGTTGTCTAGACATTTAATTAAAAATAGCTTTTTCATTAGGAAACTGCTGCTTTATATAAAAAGACAGAGAGCTTACAGTTTTAGATTTTCTGTTTTACTGTCTTTACTGTTCCGTTTATGCTGATTTTTCTTTCACATTTAACCTCGATGATGAATGTAATGTCTTTACTTGCTAACTAGCCATAACCATAACAAGATAAGCTAAAAATAAGTTACTACTAAAAGAAGAAGCTTATTTGTACATCTTCTTATAGGTGCATACTTTCATTTATTTCGTTTTATTTTTTGAGATGGACTCACTATGTAGCCCTGGCAGGCAGGGACCTCCCTATGTAGATCAAGCTGATCTGGGGCTTACAATCTTTAGTCTGTCTCCTGAGTGCTTGGATGCAGGCATGACTACTGTGCCCAGGTCACAATCTGTTGATTTATTTTGTGCCAACTCTCAATCTTATGGCTTTTGTTGGGAGACAATATTGGGATTTAGATTTCTGTTTTTGTGTGTGTGCGTGAGTGTGTACAACCTTGAGTGTCTCTTTTACTGGGAGTTAGGGTCTTTCATTGGCCTGAAGTATCATTGAGTAGGTTAGGCTGACTGACCTCTGAGCCCAGTGATTTGCCTGTCTGTGCGTCCCAGGAGCTAGGATTACAAGCTGTGTCACACACCTTTCTGTTTTTCACAGGATGTTGGCATTCTTTAAGGTGGTGAGGCTGAGGTTAGCTTGTGTTTAACAAGGGCTTGGGACAAGAGAGATGGAAGCTCTTCTTTTCTCTTTCTTGGAATGTCTTCTGAATACCTTTGTTCATCTGTAGATTTTTTTTGTTTTGATCGTCAGAAAAATATCTAAGCATTTTCAAGTAACATTTCTTTTCACTAGTTCATCATTTCTTTCATTCTCCCATCAATATTTTTGGTCATCTTGATTACCCACTGAGCCATCTCCCGAGTCCTGCTTATCTAAATATAAAACATAGGAAATACCATATTACAATCTTTTGTGTTTGCTGCTGAGAATTGAACCTAGGGCCTTGTATATACTAAGCACATCTAAAGCAAAACAAAGCAATCCCTCTTCCAATTGCATTCCTCCCTTGAGCCCCTCTTAAGACCAGGCATTCTCATTTCCCTTTAATTTATGTTTGCTTGCTTTCAAAAGCAACAACAAACTACAAGTGAGTTCCACTATTTAGATTTTAGAATTCATGTTGGGATATAAGTAAATTCAGGCACTAATATATGACTACTCTATTTTAAGTCTTTTACCAAAATCTTTTAAAGAAAATGTGGTAGTTCGTTAAATCATCTTTATTTTAAACCAAGATCACCTGAAGAGGTTAAATTCAAGTTTTAAGCTTCTCTTTGGTGCATGTCTCCAAATAATAAGTTGCTATGGCTGTTTTTCAGTTTTTGACACTTGTATATTAATTGTTTCTTTATGGATTTATACATTTTCTTTAGGCAATATTAATTTATATATGTTAAGTATTTTTTTTGCTGATGAGTCAAGTTGTAAACACTTTAAATATATATTCATATATTTTATTGGAGTTTGTTTTCTTACAACATATTCTGATCAGGGTTTCCCTCTCCTAGCTCCTCCCAGATCCTTCCCACCTCCCCACCCACCCGACTCCATATTTTTTCTTTTTAGAAAATAAGCAAAACAATTGAAGAATGACAATAGAAATACAAGAAGCATCGACATACATATATCCACACAAGCAAAAATCCATAAAAACACAGAATTGGAAACTTTAAAATATAAGCAAAAACTCAGTAAGACAAAAAATGCCCCCCAAAAGAAATGTGAAATTAAAAGTCTATAAAAATACCATGAGTTTTTTCTTTGTTGGCCATCTCCTGTTAGGCATGGGGCCTTAAGTGCTTAATATCCACAGTGAGACTTCTTTGGAGAACACTAAATTTTCTTTGGCAAGCAGTTGTCAATAGGAGATACCTTCTGGACTAGGGATAGGAGCTTACAGCCATTCCCCCTCTCATTGCTGGGACTACGTCTGGCTTGAACCTGTGCAGGCCCCTGTAATGCTTGCCAGTCTATGAGTTTATATGTGCATCAGTCCTGTTGTGTCAGGAAGACTGTTTCCTTGGTGTTTTCCATCACCCTTGGTGCTTACAGTCTTTTTACATCTTTTTCTGAACTCTAAGGGGAGGGTTTGATAAAGGCATCTCATTGGATTGAGTAGTCAACACTCTTGAAGTTAGTCATTGACTGTGTGTGTCTGTGTGGTGTGTTGTATCATGTGTTGTGCGTGTGCATGTGGAAGTCCAAAGAGAAGATTGTGGAGTCCTTTATCTCTAGACCCCAGTAGGTCCTGGGCACTGAGCTCAGGTCGTTGGGCTTGAGCACTTCTGCCTGCTGAACCTTGAGAGCCCCAGTTTCTCAGTTTTCTTTGTGTGGATCAGCAGTTCCCCCTTACATTACCTTGTAATGTCACAGTGCTGTTGTCTACAAACAGATTTGTTAGATAACCTGCCAGTTCTGTTTTTTTCCTAATCTAGATCATTTTTAATGCCTTTTTGTTCAATTTCTTTTATTTTGATTTCTATATTATCTGCTTTTTTAATTCCTTTTTTTGGGGGGGCAAAGGTTCTAATTTCTAATTCCTTTGAGGAAGTAGTATTTTAGAAATGAAAAAAATATAGATAAGTGCATTTTGACCATATATTTGAATAATAACATGAATGACTAGAGATTTATACGTTTGAAATAATTTAAAAACCTTGAAGGCTTTAAAAATTGCTTAAATTCCAGTGTTACATTTATGAAATTTAGTATGAGTCACATTT
This sequence comes from Ellobius talpinus, assembly GCA_001685095.1. Classification (NCBI taxonomy): domain Eukaryota; kingdom Metazoa; phylum Chordata; class Mammalia; order Rodentia; family Cricetidae; genus Ellobius; species Ellobius talpinus. The sequence continues at coordinate 28,162 of LOJH01022481.1, forward strand.
CAGATTTTCACTGAGATTTTACCTACATTTTACTAGACATTTCACATTGGTGTTGCTTTGTTTAGACTGGGTACTGGGTCCTGTTTAGCTCTGGCTGTGTGCTGCACACTGGATGTCTGTGTAGTACCAGGCCCTTCTATCTTTGTATCAATTCACCGGTTTTCTCATCTTGTTTTCTGGTTATTTCCTTTTTCTTTCCTGTCGCTGTCCCAAACATCATTTTTCTAAACGTTAGTTGGATTGTTATTTCTTCTGTAAAATTGTACATTTTCTTCTAAATATTCCCCCCAGGTTCCTGCCCTTGTTCTAGGGCTAAAATACCCTTTCTTCCTTTTTACACTTTATCTTCTCTTCCCTTCTTCTTTTCCCTCTCTCCTTCCACCCATCCTGTTCTTTTCAGATAGGGTTTTGCTGTATAGGTCAGGCTGACCTCCAACTTGCTTTGTAGCCCAGGCCAGCCCCACCTTGGGATTCTCCTGTTAGCTTCCTGAGAGTTGAGGTTATAGGCATGTACCACTCTGCCCAGTTAACTTTTTAAATTCTTTTTTGTGATTCCTTTTTTGTGGTTGTCTATATTTTTTTCTGAGTTTTGCTTTGCTTTGCTTTTTTATCCCCAGGTTAGATATTTGCTTTAACTGTATTTTAAATATTGTCTGTCCATTCATATTTAATGGTGAGTCACTAAGGGACATTGACTGGAAACATTGTATGAGGAATGAATTTATTACTGCCTGGTTTAGCTGTATACCAAGGTGTCTAGTGTCCATATTTTGGACTCAGTTTTTTTTTCTTTTTTTTTTTTTGGTGCGTGCTGTCCAGCACATGATGGAATGTTTTTCTATGTTCCTGATTGCTCACCAGCTAACCAGTAGCATCCTCTCTTCCTAATCGTGAAAATCGAAGTGTCTCCTGGCACTGTGAAATGCTCTCAGAGGAGAACTGACTGACTTGCTCAGTGCTCTTGTCCTCTTCTTTCTCTTGTGTGGGTGTACACTGTGATTCTGTTATTGACATAGCACTAGGGTTTAGAGCACCAACATGTGTGGTCAGTCTAGAAGTAATATTGAGAATTTTTAATTCCAAAGCTGTTTTCTTTTTAATTTTTTATATGCTTTCTTCATTTTGTTTTTCCAGGAGAAACTCAAATGAGGACCATAGGAATAAAACTAGAAAACATTATTTTTGAGGTTTTTCAGGTGGGCTTTCTTCTGTCCTGAATCTCAGATGTGTATTTTTACGATTTTATGTGAACTCACTTTCTCTTGGTAGGAGTCAGATGACTATAAGGGAGAGGGTACATATGATTGAGTTTCAGAGAATTGGAGCCAGCATAGACTTTTGTTGATTGGTGTAATGATAGGGGAGCGCAGGCCTGCTTTTCGTCCCGCCCGGCTCCCACACGG
>LOJH01022482.1:0-19885 GCA_001685095.1 Ellobius talpinus
AGCTAGAAAACATCATATTGAGTGAGGTAACCCAGACCCAGAAAGAAAATTATCTATGTACTCACTCATAAGTGGCTTTTAACTATAAAGCAAAGAAAATCAGCCTACAGATCACAATCCCAGAGAACCTAGACAACAATGAGAATCCTAAGAGAGACAGACATGGATCTAATGTACATGGGAAGTAGAAAAGGACAAGATCTCCTGAGTAAATTGGGAGCATGGGGACAATGGAAGAGGGTTGAAGGGGAGGAGAGAAGAGAAAAATATATAGCTCAATAAAATTAATAAAAAGAAAAAACTATTTAGGAAGTGAGCAGGGATTGTCTAGAAAGTAGTATGAACCCAGTACCCTAGTGTAAGTCTAGAAAGGGTGACGTCAATGGAGAGGAAGGATTCTGAGCCAATCACAAAAGTCTCTGTAGAGAAATGAAATGAGAGAAGTCTGCAGTGTGCTGGAGTGTCATAGCCATAAAATGAGCTGAGCTAGTAAGACACAGTGCACAGCTGACAGCGGGGCTCCCAGGCACGCTCTGACCCATGGTATCCTGCAGAGGTAGCGAGTAGTTGATACATGTGTCATAAAGAGTCAGGAAATCTAGTGCAGGCTCTGGGATCTGTTCCTGTCACAGATGTGAATGAATGTAAGACCACACATTCTGTAAGCGCCTAGTGTGCCTTCTGGATTCCTTTTATACCTCAGTTTCCCCCGGTTTCAGAGAAGCCAAGTTAGCTGTGAAATGTCTATGGAGTTTACATCTCCACGTTGCCTCTCAAAGCTACGTCACAACATTGTCACCTGAAGGGCTCCAGGAGGAAGAGGTGATGAAGATGAAGTTTCTGTTTGTATTAAGAGCTATGCACCTGCCTGGCAGTCCCTGCTCCTCTTCTCTGGTACTAATCAGTGTATTGATAAGGCAGTGAGTGACATGTTCATTTTGCGAGGCCAGGCTCTGGGTAGCATGTAGAAACAGAAAGAAGCAAGATGGAATAGAAGGAAGGTCCACTGAGGATCAGGGACCAAAAATAACAACGCAACCTGAAGGTTGCGTTCAATCTTTGAAGATTCAATAAACGCTGTGGACTCGGTCAACTTGATTTTCTAATTCCTCTTTGTTAAGAGAAGCTGTTTGGAAAGATAGAAGGGGTAGCCAGGAACTACTCACCTACACAAAAGCCAGTGTAGCAAGTGATGTGAGGTAGCCGAAGGGAAGATTCGTACGTCACTACTCCCGATTCCCTCAGATCAAGGTCACATGTCTCAAATACTTGCCTTACTTTGTGGCCTTGACCGCCTGTGTCTACATCACCTGCTACTCAACAGATTCTTCATGCCCCTGCCTCTATGCCTTTGCTCATGGTGTTCCTCTGTCCTGAAATACTGACACCACCAACTAACCCGTTCCTCTCTATATCTTCTTTAATTATTGGGGTGGTAGGTGTCCATTCTCTCTCTTTTAAATTCCTGCTGCCTGGCATAACTCTAGCACATGGTTGATCATGTTGTCTTGCACTAACTTGCTTTTTGTATCCCCTTATCCTTCTGTTGGTGCCTCTGAGATGGCGTATGGTGAAGCAATGGCTATAGAAGAGCCAGACTTCAGTGAAGTCTTTGCCAAACAGGAGCTGAGTCCAAGGGTGATTGATTGAAAATGAGGACAATGAAGCAGGGGGAGAATTAGAAGTGACCAGCATTTCCCATTTCCTCCACTTGCTTTTTAAAAGATGTCACTGCATATCTGGTTGCAGTGATGGGGTCCCGGAGGTGACCAAACTGAGTCAAGGGGTGGAAGGACAAGAGACATGAAATCCAACTAAATTTTCCCCTCCAGATACAGAATGTGTTACTCTTAAAATTGGCATAAAGGCCCGCTCCTCGGCAGCGTGGTGTTATCTCACAGTGTGACCTGCCTGCTGTAATTGCTCGGTACACACTTGTCCTGGTATTCGGCCTGATGTGCGTGTCAGAGACCCAATGATAAAAACAGTTCCGAATTAATAAGAAAATCCTCAAACTGAAATGGGGAAGTGGCTCTGAGAAGAGAATGAATCCTAAGTGGGAGCAATGAGGGGACACGCTGACGAGCTGTCAGGAGCAGAGGATGCTGCAATTTGGATCTGTTTGATCCAAACCCCTTAGCATGGAGGACTCTCATTAGCCCGAGAAGAGGTTGGGACTGGAAACTAGGAAGTCAAAACTCTTTTCAGAGCTATGACTTGCCCCAAATGACTTTCCCTAATGGCCTTGATTTTCCAATCTATGAAACCGCTCTGGGAAACGCCAGCCACCTCCAGGGCAGGATGGAGCACACAAGGACACTCCTTTCCATCACTTCTGTCTGGAAACCCCTGACTTGGCTCTCTAAGGGCAATAACTCACCCAGGGTGACACAATTCATGCCTTTCTATTTAAGAATATTTTCATAATCATCTGGCGTGTGCCAGGCTCTGTGGTATGTTCTGTGATGAATGAATAAACCTGACAACTGAGGCCAAGCGGCAACAGGCATGGTTCCTGCCAGGTTAGCCTTAGGTGTGCGCCCTTGTGCAAGCTGCCATCTATCTTGAAATCTGTTTGTTTACTTTTAAAAAATGAGAAAACAGCTGAATTCAACTCAAAGGACTTTTACGAGGGATACTGACAGAAAGGTGTATAAAGCTCATGTAGCAACATCTGGCACATGGGGGGACTTTGTTAGGGTGATCACCTGAGCATAGCCATGGAATAACAGAACAGCCGAGAGTGACAGACACGTGGCAGCTTAGAAAAGAAATCACACATCCTGAACAGACTTCTTCTCTCAAGTTTGTTGGTCTAGAAAATCCCAGCATGGCTGGGCCATGGAGCATCTATGTTCAATGTTCTTGAGTTCCAGGTCTCCATTTGGCAACGTTGAGCCCCCTACCCCCACTCCCCCTTCACACACTTCTGCTACTGGAACTCATAGAAGATGTGACCATGGTTCATGGATTACTCACTCTGTCCTGGTAAAAGCTAGGGAAGTGAAGAAGAGCCCCAGGGTAAAGGAGGTAAAGGTACCTCCTTTTCACCTTTGTGGCTTCTCAAAAAGTAAGTCCTCTCTCTCTCTCTCTCTCTCTCTCTCTCTCCACAAATGCTAATGGACAACAGAGCATCTACATATAACATAATAAATAAAGAAGCATCTAGACATAGACCTTATATTTATCTACAAAAAAAGTCAATTCAAATTGGGTCATAGTCTTAAATATAAATCTCTCTCTCTCTCTCTCTCTCTCTGTGTGTGTGTGTGTGTGTGTGTTCTAGAATAACAGATTGCCATGAGTAACAGTAGAAATGTAGGAATGGTGATTCCTGTTGCTAGGACTGGAAGGCAAATCCAGCTTTACTAACTCTTTCTTCAATGCCAAGACAGAGTCTGGTGGCCTTGAACCAACAATCCCTCTTATGTGTTCTTATGGTCAACAAGTTCAAATAAGTTGAGGTCAACTTGTACAACATCTAGAATGGTCTGTGTTCTAGAGGATGAACCTAGACCTTCCCTACATTCTCAAAGCAACTGTCCTTTTCTCCTTGAGAGTAACATGCCAGGGGAAGGTAAGACTCTCTTCTAAGCCTAACGGATGACTCCATGTTCCCTCTAACATCAATCACAACAATCTAAAGGATTGTGACAAGCATCTGGTGGAGACTTATGGGAGAAAATTTCTTCTTTGAAAACAATGGAAAGAGCATCTTAGGATAGATTTCTATTGCCACAGAAACTCTTACAAAGGAAAACATTTAACTGAGGCTGGCTTATAGCTCAGGGGTTTAATCCATTATCATCACTGTGGGAAGCATGGTGGCATGCAGACAGACATGTTGCTGGAGAGGTTGCTGAAAGTCCTACATCTGGATCTACAGGAAGCAGGAAAAAAGAGACACTGGCCCTGGCTTGAGCATTTGAAACCTCAAAGCTTACCCCTAATGACACACTTTCTCCAACAAGGCCACACTTCCCAAGAGTGCCACTCTGTGAGCCTATGGGGACCATTCCTACTCAAGCCACCACAGAGAGCTACTATCAAGTAATAACAACCAAGGTAGTGGTTGTGTGCTTTAAGAATAGACAAGTGAGTCAGGCAGTGGTGGTGCATGCCTTTAATCCCAGCACTCGGGAGGCAGAGGCAGGTGGATCTCTGTGAGTTCGAGGCCAGCCTGGTCTATAAGAGCTACTTCCAGGACAGGCTCCAAAGCTACAGTGAAATCCTACCTCAAAAAACCAATAATAATAAATAAATAAATACACAGACAAGTGAGTCAATGGACCTGAATGGAGACCAGATGGCACATAATGGTAGTCAACTGATCATTGATAAAAGAGCACTGGAGTAAGGAGAGTTTATGCACAATGCTAGTTGAACAACAGAACATCTACATACAATCTAACAAATAAAGAAGAATATAGATACAGACCTGATATTTATTTCCAACAAAAGTCAATTCAAAATGGGTCATAGTCTTAAATATAAAATTCAGAACTGTGAAAGGAGGAGGTAACATGTGAGAAAACCTAGGTGACTTCACAGAAGTCATGATATTTTAGGCACAACACGGTTGCATAAAAGAACAATAAGCGAAAAGCTAAAACAATAAAATGAAAAGCCCTACCCTGTGCGTGACCGTGTCGGAAGCATGAAATGTCAAGCCACAGCCCGAGAGAAAATATTTGCAGAAGGCCTGTGTGGTGAAGGAGTGCCAGCCAAGACACACAAAGGCAACTTAAGGCTCTACAATAAGACAACCTTCTTGTAAAGTGGGCCAAAGGCATCAGGATAAACTTGCCAAAGCTTCTGTGGAACTTCTACAGTCAGAAGGCAATAAAAGCTCCTGCCACATTCCCAGGGAAGTTCAAATGTAGGGAATGAGATACCACCACAGCCCCATTAGAACAGCCCAACCTGATCATTGACAATGCCAGATGCTGGCAGTGATGTGGACCAACCAGAGTCTTAGGGGATGTCAGGAAGGTGTTAGGACAGTTCTTTGGAAGCTGGGCTTTGGTCCTTACAGAATGAATGCCACGTGTTCCTTTCATACTGCCCTTTGGTATTGACCCTAAGAACTTGAAAGCTGAGTTCACACAGATCCTGTGCATGCGTACTTCTGGCATCTTTGTTTAGTTGTTGAAACTTGGAAACAAAGTCCGTCCATGGGGACAACACTTGGGTTTATGCAGACAGTGGAATACCATTCCACACTAAAAACAAAGGGTGTGCCCAAATTGGGAAAGACTCAGAGAGCATATTGCTGCACGAAGGAAGCTGCTTCAACTCGCTGACCTGGAATAGATGAAGGGTCAGCACCATAAAAAAGACCAAGGGTTGGGAATGGTGGGGGGAGGGTGGGGAAGAGGTGGAGTTCAGAGCACACCAAGGGTGTGTATATCTGTTTAAATCCACAGAACACACAGTGCCAAGACTGAACCCCAATTTGAGTGCGGATCTTGGGCATAGGTTCAGATGTAGCAAGTGTGTTACTCTTTAGGGGGTTGGGTGGAACATGATAGGGCTAGAGTGGAAATCTCTATAACCTGCTCCTTATTTTAACCTAAAACTAAATAATTAATGTTTTTTAATGAATATAAAGAGGCTTCAAATGCCTTCTTACTACCCAAGCAAGAGAGACGGGGAGCTTTCTACCTATGGGCATTTTCAAGTTGAAGGGATGTTGCGGCAGCCGCCTTGTGACCACGAGACAAAAATCAAGATAACTGGAGGGAGGTCACTGAGGAGCTGAGTTGCTCAGCTCCTGGGCTCTCCACAGTCATTCTTTGCTCACAAAATCATAAAACTGCCCGTTGTTTCAAAATTCAGCTGCTGACAGCAGCCCAAAGCGTCCTGGATGACTCTGAAATCTTCCCATAGGAGATGGGGAGACCTAAAAAGGTGGGGTGTAGGCAGGGAGAAAGGAGATGCTAAGACCCTCTACTGGAGAATTGAACAATGGCAAAGAGGGAACCAACCCGGCCACGTGGCTGCCGGTGAGAGCATGCCAGGCTGCTATGGAAAAATGTCAACTGGGGTAGTTGTGTCCCTTTCTGAATGTAGTGCTTTTTCTCTTTGGGGCTATAAATTTGCAAATGTTTATTTGGAGTGTGTGTGTGTGTGTGTGTGTGTGTGTGTTTTGACAGCAAACCCAGGGTTTCATATAGGCCAGGCTGAAGTTCTAACCCCAACCTCACATGTTTGAGGTGGCAGAGGACAGGGACCCTTACCCCCAGAGCTCTTGGTCTCTGGGCATGTCTCAGAAATTTGTCTCAGTAATATGGAGACTTGGCTATAAGCAAACCCAAAGGAACTGCTATCTCATGTGGTCCATGAGCCTGACCAACAGTACTTCTGATTTCCAGGCAATGAAATGTGAAGGTGGGGAGGAGGTCCTGCCTGCAGCCAGCTCAGCCCCATCCCCTTGGGGATGCCCAGCTGGGTAGGTTAGCTTCCTGCTCCCAAGGGTCTTCTGAAGCTGCCACAGCATGGGTGGAGAAGAGGGAAAGACAGTGAGCTGCACAGGGATTCCCTGGAGATGGCCCTGGTGGCACATAAATAACAGCAGCAGAATTTGAGAAGACAGTCCTGTTTCAGGGGTGACTTCACTCTCTAGAATGATGGGTATCAGAGTTACAGTGGCTCTGTGGGTTCCCAGGCAAGTAATTTCTCAACCTTGGCTCTGCTGTTGATTGATGCTCAGAGGAGAAAAGGCTGGTCTGGGGACACTGTCGCAGTGACCTTGACATCAGCATTCCTGGCTTCTGTCCATGAGACCCGAGAATCAAACCACCAAGTTTCAAACAAACCCTTGAATTGTTTTAACCCAAACCCTCCTGGCAATTGTCTGAAAGCCAATGACCTAGAGCATCCTGGGGGAAAGGATGTGTGCCACTGAGTGCAGCAATTACATCTGGGCACCATTTAGGTCTCTGCCTTTTCATTAAAGACATCGTGAACATCATTCATTTCTGTTTAAAAAAATTTAATTTGTTATTGTTATCTGTCTCAATGTGTATCTATATGTGGGTTCCATATATTTGGGGTGCCCATGGAGGCCAGGGAAGGGTGCTGAATCCCCTGGGGTTAAAGTCGCAGGTAGTTGTGAGCCATCCAACGTGGGTGCTTCGAATCAAATTTGGATTCTCTGCAGAGCAGTGAGTGAGCCATTTCACCAGCCCCATGTTCATTCATTTCTTACAATAAATTCCTACACATGGAGCCGTCTGGGAAACAGAGGCATGATTCACACAATTTGCTTTTGTTTTATTTTAATAGACTTTGGCCTCAAGAATTTTTTTTCCAATTTTAAAACCATCTCAAATCAGACATGTTAAGGTCTTTATAGTCTAGTTTTATTCATGGTGGGTGTCCAGTAAATGCTTCTCATGAACTGGCTGTGTCTTAATGGCAGAGCACAAGTGAGACTCTAGGCTCAATCCACAACATCTTCGGGGGCAAATTTGCTACTTACTGCAATGATTGTTCCTTGAGCATTTCTGTCCCGAGTTTTTCTAGGCATGCTGGCACAAGACACTGCACAGCAATCACTGGGGATCCGGAGATGCAGCTCAGGGGTAGAATCCTTGCCTAGCGAGCCTGAGACCCCAGGGTCAATCTCCAGCAACACATCCAAAAATTCATTTCTGTATGGGTGAGGTGTGGGGAATGGGTTTACAGGGTAGCAATATTTCCTTCACAGCAACCGTTTTCTAGGTGTGAGCTTGGAAGCGATTGCATCAGCATCCCTCAGGAACTCACACAAAGTACATTCTTGGGTCCCAGCTGGTGCTACCCTGTGCACTGGAAGTTTTCTGGATGATTCTCTGAACTCTAATGCTTGAGAACCCCAGCAGCAGGCCTTAACTATGAACTCTGGTGCTTTCGCAACTCAGAAGTTGCTGTTCATTGGATACTTTGTATAACGGCCCCAGGGCTTGTGACCAATGGCCCACACATTGTTCAGGGGAGGTCTCCACCATCTAGACACTTATTATCTAATACCATCTAGGATCTCAATAGGTTTGAGAGACCCTTCTTAAGGCCACACCTTCTATTAAGGCCCAATCTATTTACTTGTTGGCCTCCAGCCTGGGTATTTAAATGAAAGACAATGCCTGTATGTTCAACCTCTTTAGCTAGCTTGTTAATTACATATGCAATTCCCTGTGTTAGCTGGACTTGAAGTCTACTGTGAATATGTTGGCCATCTGTTCAGGGACTGTCTTAGTTAAGGTTTCTATTTTTGTGAAGAGACACTATGACCACGGCAACTCTTATAGAGGAGAAACATTTAATTGAGGTGGCTTATATTTTCAGAGGTTTAGTCCATTACCATCATGGTGTAATATGGTGGTGTGCAGGCAGACATGGTGCTGGAGAAGGAGCCAAGTGCTCTACATCTTGGCTTGCAGGCAACAGGAAGTGGTCTGTCTCTCTGGGCCTGGCTTGAGCATATATGAGACTTTGACGCCTGCCTCCACAGTGACAGACTTTCTCCAATAAAACCATACCTATTCCAACAAGGCCACACCTCCTAATAGGGCCATTCCCTTTTGGGGGCATTTTCCTTCAAATCACTACATTCTGTTCCCTGGCCCCTAAAAGTTTATAGCCATATCATAATGCAAAAATGCACTCAGTCCAACTTCAAAAGTTCCCATAGTCTGCAACAGTCTCAAACTTATTTAAAAGTATAAAGTTCAAAGTTTCTTTTGAGAATCATGCAATCTCTTAACTGTAATCCCCTATAAAAGCAAAATCAAAAAAACCAAATCACATACTTCCAACATGTAATGGCACAGGATATACATTACTGTTCCAAAACATAGGGAAGGGAGCATAGAGAGAAAATACTGTGTTGGAGGGAGGCCACTCATTTGTTTCCTGGCCGCTTAGACCCTAAATAATCACTCAGAAACTATGTTATTTGCAATACTGTTTGGCCAAAGCTTAAGCATATTTCTAGCTAGCTCTTCTAAACTAACCCGTCTCCATTAATTAACAAAGAGGTTGTGGCCTACCAGCAAAGTTTCAGCGGGATCCAGAGGAGGCATCTGTCTCCTATGGAAGCTACTTGGCTTCTCCTTGACTCTGCCTACTCTCTCTATATATATATCTCTTCCAGTCTGGCTATATTCTGTTAAGCCATTGGCTGAAAGCAGCTTCTTTATTAACCAAAATAAGCAACACATATACAGAAGGACTTCCCCAACAATACTGGACCAAAGCAAGACAAAATACCATCTGGGCAAACTCCAGACTCTGCATTTCCATGTCTGATGTCAAAACACTCTTCAGATCGCCAACTCCTTTCAGCTTTGTTGATTGCAACACACATTTTTCTCTTAGGACTTATTCCACTCCCTGTCAGCAGTTCTCTGTGGCAGGTATCCCATGGCTCTGGCATATCTAACATCTTGGGGTCTTCAAGGCAATCCAGGCTTTAACTTTAGAGCTTCATACAATGGCCTCTGCTAGGCCTCCATTCAGGGACACCCCTGACACATGCCTGACCTCAGCTGCTTTCCTTAGTCTCAGAAACAAATTCCATTGCCATTTCTTCTTAACTCCAAAACCATGTGTCCAAAGCTACCAAGTTCTGCTGCTTAATGGGGCTGGAACATAGCCCCTTTGTTCAATTAATATCTTCACCAGCTTTCTGTCCTGCACTGCCTAAAGCTTGGCTATCCTGAAACTGGATCTCTAGACCGGATGACTTCAAACTCAGAGATCCACCAGTCTCTGCCTTTCCAGTGCTGGGATTAAAGGTGTATACCACTGTATCCAGCTCTGAAATTTTCTTTAGTTCCTTTTTACAAGTTGGAAATTTAACTGGGTGGAATCTTGCTCTTAGGTCACCACACCCTTTATTCCATTTCTTAAGCTGTTTATCTCCTTGTACACAGGACTTAGTGCCATTCCACTTCCTGGTACTCCTTTTCTCCTCAAAATTTACATTTTGTAATTCCTGCTCAGTTTGCTCCTTTTCATTATAAATTGTTATTAGAGTTATAACTAATAATCACATGGCAGAGTTATATAGGCTGTTTTGAGATTTCTTCTGCCAATGGACTTAATCCCAAACTGTTCACTTTAGCCTCAGACAGACTCTTCCAATAAGGGCAAAAGGCAGCCACATTTTTCACCAAAATATAATAATAATCTCTAGGCAACATACTAAAATTCTTCTCCTCTGAAACCTCTTAAGCCAGGCCCCCACAGTTCAAATCACACTCAGGACCACTCACTTCCTTGCTTCTACTAAGATGGCCCATTAAGCAGCACTTAAAGCCTTCCACTGCTTTTTTAAGCCACAGTCCCAAAGTCCATATTCCTTCAGATAGCAGCATGGTCTGGCTTATTACAACAATACCCCAGACCCTGGTACCAACTTCTGTCTTAGGGTTTCTATTGCTGTGAAGAGACACCATGACCATGCAACTCTTACAAAGGAAAAAACATTTGATTGGGGTGGCTTACATTTTCAGAGGTGTATGTAGTCCATTATCATCATGATGTAACATGGTGGCATGCAGACAGACAGATTGCTGGAGAAGTAGCTGGAGAGTGTGCTGCATCTTGGCTAGCAAGTAATAGGAAGTGGTCTTTCTCGTGGGACATAGCTTGAGCATATATGAAACCCCAAAGTCTGCTTCTATAGTGACTCACTTTCTCCAATAAGACCACACCTACCCCAACAAGGCCACACCTCCTAATAATGCCACTCCCTTTGAGTCCATTTTCCTTCAAACCACTACAGGGAACATGAGCCCTCCATCAAAAAAAAGAATGGTAAGATCCCTGGGGCTAATCCATATATATGGGTGACTGTGTGTAAGGAACAGAAGAAGGGAGGAGACACATATCTGGCAAGGCTAAGTGAGCCTTTATATGGGATAACTTCAGGGTGGCCTTATTATTTCTGCAGTCAGACCTTACTTTGAAAGGGAGCAGTTGCAGTCAGCAGGGGCTTTGACACTTGAACTCATGCCTGGTTCCTCACATCGTTGTGGGTCAGAAACAAGTTTCTGTGCTAAGTGCTGCCAACATTTGTAACCCCTGGAGCTTTCAGAATTCTGTATTTATTAATATGTATGTGGCTTCACAGTTAGGCCACAACATCTCTTAAAGATGGGCCCAGGAGAGTCTTAGAGCCCAGTCCCAATGGATACATGTATTAAAAACCTCCTGCATTTCATGCTCAGGGAACTTTGTGGAAGAGGGGGTGGAAAGTCAAAGGAGCAGAGGGTTTGCTGTGAGACTGTGTCTCCTATTAATGTCAGAAGCTAGACCCATAAACCCATAAAAACCCTTTCAACACAACTGCCCAAATGAGAACTGAACAGGGTGACTGATCTGGGATTTGCCTCTGTGTACTATGAATATGTTTTATTTTCATTGGTTAATAAAGAAGCTGATTTCAGCCAATGGCTTAACAAAATATAGCCAGGTTGGAAGAGAATAGATGTTGATAAAGTGGGCAGATCCAAACAGAAGCCATGTAGTCACCGCAGGAGACAAATGCAGGACACCAGAAGGAACCTTACAGGTAGGCCACAACCACATGGTGATACACAGATTAATAGAAATGGGTTGATTTAAGATATGAGTTAGCTAGAAATACACTTAAGCTATTGGCCAAGCAATATTGCAATTAATATAATTTCTGTGTAATATTTTTTGGGTTTGTGCATCCGGGAATGAACAAGCAGCCTCCGAGAACAGGTGACATCAATGGACATTTTATCGAGGATGGGGAAAAGCCCACAAAAGGCCTCAACCCTATACAAAGTGCTATAGGCAAATAAGGAAAGCTGGAAGCAGGAAAGTGGTCCTCTCCGGACAAGAGCACACCAATTGGTTGTCCAGTACCAAATAGTCAATCCTGAAAACATACATACAAGTAACATTATGCAGACTGAGGAGGTTATATCTAGGAATATATAGGCATATACATATGTGTAATAACAATGAAAAATCAAAGGCCATGAATATGAAAGAAAGTGGGGGAAAGCTATACAGGAGGGTTTAGAGGGAAGAAAGGGAAGGGAAAATGTTATTATAATCTTAAAATAAAAAATAAAATAAAAAGGTAGGGCTAGACCTAACCTAGAGCTAGAAATGGTTTTCATTTTATTTTTTTAATTTATCTTATTGTTTGTTTGCATGTGTGTGTGTATGTGTACATGTGTTCATGCATGAGTACAGGTGCCCAAGCTGCTCAGAAGGAGGTACTGGGCCCCTAGGACAGTCATTAAAGGAGACTTTCACCTTAGTCCTCTGGAAGGGTACCACATGCTCCTAACCACAGAGCCATCTCTCCAGTCCCTCGTGGTGATTTTCAAATGGAGCTAATTCCATTTTAAATGTTTTCTCTACTGTAGCTCATCAACGGGGTGCCCAGCAAAAACTAGGCAGTCCTGCCCACTTCACATACTCCCGAGGAGATAACCTTAAACTGATAGCTGAAAACAGGGTACAATTAGCGAACATTCTTCCCGGGACACAGTTGCAGCTTTGTAACAGAATTATTTGAGACTGGCTCTCACTATATAACCTAGGCTAGTCTTAATCTTGTGATACCCCTGCCTCATACTCCCATTGCTGGGATTATAGATGTAATTGCTCTGAGAATTTTTAAAACAATGAGATACATCACACTCCATGACCTAATCTCCCTGACCCCTGACTCAAGGACATGATAAGTTCAAGAGAACCAGTTAAGTTAAAAAAAAAAAACATAAAATTCTGCCTCTTCTTTGGCTGTGAGACAACTCAAGAAAATATATTTTCATCTGACAATCTAGATCAGCAGTTCTTAATCTGTGGGTCTTGACCCTTTGGGCAGTCACATATCAGATATCCTGCGTAGCAGATATTTATATTATGATTCATAACAGTAGCAAAACTACAGTTAAGAAGTAGCAACAAAAATAATTTTATAGTTGGGGTCACCACAACAGGAGGTTTTCATTAAAGGGTTACAGCATTAGGAAGGTTGAGAAGCACTGTTTTACATAGATTGGGGCAGCCAGTAAAGCAGCTGTTCTAAGGAAATGGGTGCTGTGGTTATGACCTTGGCAACAGAAGAGGGTTCCAGAGTCAATGCTGACACCAGAATGTGCTTGTGGCAGTGGTATTTCAGCATGGCCTTAAGAGGAATCCCAGGCCTTCAGGCTGAGGCTAGTCTGTGTTGGCTGGACTGTTCCCATGGTAACCTATGCTTTAGTGATGGCTGAGGAGTCTTTGAAGACCCCCGTCAGTCTGTGGCTCTGAGCTGCTTTTTTCCCCCCAGGAAGCGTATGCACAGCATTGAAAAGACCTTGGGCTTTGCTCATGTTTCAGGCCTGTGGATAGGAAGCAGGAGGGATATGAGCCCTAGGAAAGGGTTCGTGTTGGAAATAGAGGCTCTGCCATGCTGAGGCCAGGCTGCCCTGAGATCCTCTGGTACCTGCCTTTTTGTGTTCCAGCAGGTGTTGACTAAGATCGGTGTCATGGTGGTGTGACCCTTGTCATAAGGTCTTTCCTATTCAGAGTCATTTGATTGTATCATTTCTCTTATACCTTAGAGGTCAGGCCATTTGCCATTAGAAGTGTACTATGACATCCTAGATTTTGTGATACTTTCTGTACAGAATGTCTGAAGTTGCTAGAAGTCCTTACTTCCTGAGTATTGAAAAGGAGACCATTGAATGTGAGTGTGGAAACCATACAGTGCAGAGTTAGAGGCCCCTGCTTTAAGGCCAACTGTTTCTGTTGGTGTGTGCATCCCCAAGCAGGTCACCAAACATCCTGCCTTCAGTTTCCTACTTATAAACAGGGCTGGCAAGAAGAGTCATTCCATAAAGTCATTGTGAGAGCAGTTAATAATACACTATAAAACATAGTCTATATAAACGCCTGGATCATAGAGTGAGTGCTATATAAATATATAGATATTGCAATTTTGACTATTATTTCTATAAATGGAAGAAGTTTAAAAGATAGCACCATGCTATAGCACCATCACTCTCTAGCTGCGTGGTTCCTTCACCTATTGGAGGCTCAGTTTACTCATCTGTAAAGCCGTTCCTCATTGGTTATGGGGATTAAAGGAGATCATTAGATGAGTTTCCCAACGAAAAGCCTAGCTTTGCTTGTCCGATGTGTGTTGACATTTTCCCAACTACCGCACACTAATACAGATTTGGCGATGAAACTAGCAATCCTCCCCTGACACTGTAAACAAGACATAGCAGTGCTGGCCAGGCCTATACTTGGAAATGCCATTGCTTGTGGTTAGTGTGCAGCTTATGCTAGTCCTTATAGTAGATTTAAATAGATACTTAAGGTCTCTCACTCTCTGTCTCTTCTCTCCCCTCCTGCCCCAGCAGGGGTCTTGCTATGGGCTCCCAAGTGCTGGAATTCCAGGCATGTGTCACCAGGCCTGGGTACTGGAGTCTCTGTAATTTGAGTGACAAGGATTTCCATATCAAATTTTCTCAACTTCACAGCTTCTGCACAGGTACAGCCTTACTTCATAAGAAACTGTGTTTTCCTGAGAGTCACAGAAGTTTTGCCTCTTGGTAAAGGATAAGGTTACAGCCTCAATGTCACTTCTACCTATCTGGAGCTAGCTTAGTAGCAAGCAATATATGAAGAACAACCAACTGGAGAACGCACATAGTTTTTGTCATTGCTTGCCTGGTTCAAAGGGGTTCTTGTGTCTTTTGTCCTTTCTGTCCCCTGCTTGGAGGCTATGCAAGCTTTCATACAACTATCTTTGTTGTTGTTTTAATCAGATCCCTTCCATGGCTTAGCTCTCATAGTCACAGGCAAGCGTCTACATAGTATCACGTGGTCTTTATCTCCTTTGTACTAACATTTGGGAAGCACTCTTGGGATTGACGTCTTAGTCACTGACTAGCTGAACAGTGACCTCTCCTGACCCACAAATGGATATCGTGGCTGTAGGGGAAGACCATGGAGTGGTCTTGGAGCACCCCGAGAACATAAAGGAGACCCACCTGATCCCTGGAGAAAAGTGCTAATGGATGAATATGACCTTTTAAAGAACATCTATTCTTTTCACGGCTCTCTGTTTTCTCAGGATACCAAATAACCTGATAAAGCATTCCAAGCATTTTGCTCTCAAACTACATCCTTGAGTCTCTAACTCACAATCCTCCTGCCTCAGCCTCCCAAGTAGCTAGGATCATGGGTGTGCCAGGTGGTTTACTCAAAGGCACGGCTTCTTTTCTGTTGCCTTTAACGGTTCACTTCTCATGCGCTGTGAGTGGCGAGCCCAGTCAAGAACAGTCATATTGTACCGATAACGCTTCTCACTGCTGTGACAGATGCTTGACAGAGTGACTTAAGGGGACAAGGATTGACTTTGACCCATGATTTGTGATGATACTGCTTGTCATAGCAGGGAAGGCATAATGGAGCCCAAGGCAGCAGAAGCATGTGGCTCTCTGTGGTGGGATAGAAGGTGGCTTGTTCATATCTCGGTAGATCAGGAAGGAGGAAACTTGGGTCAAAACAGGGGCTCTCAAATCCCCACCTGTTAGACCCTATTTTGGGCAGTTAGGCCGCTGTCCAAAAGGTTCTACAACCTCACCAAATATCACCATCAGCTGGTGAGGAGGTGTTCAGATAGATGGACTTGTGGGAGACACTTTGCATTCAAACCACTGACACTTAACATGGCTAAGTTTCACCTCAAGGCATTTTCACCTCAAGCTGAATATCTATTAATCACGAGCAATATGTCATGTCTGTAAGAAACCCCGGGCTAACACTTGCCGTATGTTGAGAAAGATGGGTTTACAGTGCAATCCATGTCAGAGGCACTCCCAAGGGATGGAGTCCTGCTGTGGTGGCTGAGGCAGGAGGGACAGAAAGGACCTTGGGAATGTAACCATACTAAGCTGACTGTAGGTGAGTGGTGGAAAACAGAGCCAGGGTAGGGATCAATTGGAAAGACTCTAGTCTTTTATCCCTGTCACTGCCATCTGACTTGGTCACTAAAGACTGCATCTCTGATCCCTTTAGTGCATCTTGGGCTCTAGTGTTTCCTGGTTTTCATAGTTCAATTAAAAAAATCATCTGTTCTTTAGAAAACAATGACTATGTCTTTGGGGTCATTTTGTTCTAACCTTATTTCAGGTACAGACTGTCATTTTAGGTTTGGGTTTGTTCCCCACCAGAGACCCATGCTTGTAGCATGAATCACTTCCTTGTGTCCTTTTGACACTGCCCCCTACCCCTCAGCACTAGCCTTTCTCAGGGAGGGACTAGACATGTGGGGAGAATGGATTTTCGGGTGTAGTTATCAAAACACAAGAAGGGAGGAAGAGAGGACTTCTGAGTCAAACAGAGCATTCCCAAATGTCAACCTGGCCTTGCTGGTCTTCATGTGAGGCTCTCCGCTCTCCACTCACAAAGTTTTTCTGTCCACTACAAAGTAGGGATAACAAAGGAAATGAGAGCATAGTGCGTTCTGTGGGGCAGGGCGACATGGGTAGCTGCTGAACTTGTAGGTGGACTTCTTTCCAAACATCTACTACTTCCCTTTTGAAGGCATGTTGTTTCCTGGAAATATCTATTGTTATTGGAATACCTATTGGTGCAGACTCCTAGGCAAAGACAATCCTATTTCCTGCTTCAGGCTGTATAACATGGATGCTATGGGACATAACTTGGAGCAGGAGTGTGGGCACAATTTCATCAAAGCCTTCTGACACCAGCTTCTGGTCAGGGTCTCAATGGCTGTTTATAATTACATCAGCCATTATCCTGGCCAGAGTACTCACATAACCTTACTGATAATTTTGGAACTGGGATGGGATTTCAAGTCCAACATCAGAATTTCAGACCTCAGCCAATTAGAGAAGATGTTACATCATGCCCCACAGGCTACACTCCACGACATTTCCAAGCAGGACCACAGGCTGCTTGTGGTTATTTGATATTGCTCTGGTGCATGGTCTGCTCAAATGTAAAATAAAAGGTGACTTATTCTAGCACAACAAGAAATAAAGTGTATTGTTATGGAGGGTAGATATGCTAGGGAGAAAATTCGAAAGACTTAGTTTCTTTGAATCCAAGTCATCCTTCTCCCGTGTGCACTTCAAGCTTGTGTTACTGTTACTACGCTTTCTTTTAAGTGATGTACGCTTGAGCCAGTACACTGAAAAAAAAACTCTTGAAGAAGAATCCAGTGACAATGAAGATATGCTGTAACACGAATGACCTTGAATCATGTGCCTCAACACATGTAAGCCGCTGTTGTGAATGACAGTAAAGATCACACACAGGAAAACTGAAGCGATCACAAAGTAGGGTATTTTCAAAAAAAAAAGATGTCCAAAGGATATGTTAATACTTGACCTTGGTCCTCAGCACCAGCACATGGTTACAGATCGTGTCGTCAGTACCTGGTCTGCTTTGATTTTGCCTTTGTCCTTTTCCAACTGCTTATTTATTTAGAGAGAGTAAGGAGGCAGCTGGGCATCGCAAAGAGAGGTTGGCTCTAAAGGAAGGGATAAAATGGGACCACCATCGGTCAAGACAGAGATGAGACAATTCCTGCTCAGCCACTGAGAACAAGAATTTGTCCTCTGCCATTGCTTCAGCTATTTCCCAGACATTCCCATGGCTCCAAGAAAACTAGACTGGCCCAGGATAGTTTCTCTTTCCTTTCTTTCTTTTTTTATATCTTTTTTTAAGATTTATTTATTTATTATATATACAACATTCTGTTTCCATGTATGCCTGCAGGCCAGAAGAGGGCGCCATATCTCATTACAAATGGCTGTGAGCCACCATGTGGTTGCTGGGAATTGAACTCAGGACCTCTGGAAGAACAGTCAATGCTCGTAATCACTGAACCATCTCTCCAGACCCAATGCATTGCATATTTTCCTTCTTAGCAGTCGAGGTCTGGCAGGTATGTGAACTTGAGGGTGAAACGGCTGTAGGGCTGTATCTCTACGGTCCCACCGATTTCTGACCTCTGTGTGGTGTGACCAGTCTGTCTGGCCTGATGTCTGATGCCTCAGTCACTAAATCCCCACTAAAAGTATGTGTCCTGGTCAGAGAGGACAATGCTGTCGCTGAGAGAGCTGTCCTTTAGTCTGAGTTGTCATGGAACATAAATCAGCATGGTTGCCCTAGAGGCACACAACACCCATGTCCCACCAAAAATTAAGTCTTTGTGATCGAATTAGAATGTTAAAGAACAGAGTGGGAGGACCAGGAACAAAGAGGACAAGGGAAGCTGCAGAGAAGAGAGAGAGAGAGAGAGAAAGGTAGATTGCTTTGCTATAGCATTTCCATAGTTTGGATCACCTTGGCACCTTGGCCACACAGGAATTTCCCCTCCACAGAACAGGCAGACAGGAAGCCATCCCAGGAGCCCTCCCTAGTGCAGGCATCCGTGGCCATTGTCTATGGAAAGTCTTGTAGCCCCCAGCAAACCTAAGCCCAATTTACAGAGCTTCCCAGAACTTGATGACAAGGTCTTCCCTGAGAAGCAGGCTACTGAGTACTTTCCCCATCTTCACACACACCAATATGCAGCTTCATGGGGGTGTCTTAAAAACCGGCTGCAGCCTGTTCTGGGAGCCAGTAGCCACGCTGTCTCGCCATCTGAGTCTGCATTGGTATGATGCCACAGCCACAGGCAAGGATATTGTGCCCAACCTGGGATATTAGCTAATTTTCCGTTGCTGTGATACAATGCCCTGACTAAGGCAACTTACAGGAAAAGGGGTTTATTTTAGCCCACAGCTCCAGGGGACTAGAGTCCATCATGACGGGAAGACGTGGCAATGGTCAGAGAAAGCATGGCTGCCACAGCAGGATGCCAGATGATCACATTTTCATCCACACCCAGGAAGCAGCAGACAGAACAGGAAGTGGGACAAGGCTGTCTACCTTCAAAGCCCTCCCTCCAGTGATAGACTTCCTCCAGCAGGGCCCCACCTCCTCAAAGTTCTATTCCCTCCCCCAACAGGGCCGCCAACTGAGGACAAGTGTTCAGATACAAGAGCCTATGAGGGACATTTGTCAGTCGAACCACCCCAATGGTCTAAGCTGCTTCAGTTTGCTGACCCCAGGAACAAGTGTTTAAGAAGCATTTGCCTTGTATGTTCCAGTGCCGGCCCCTGACCCCTGCCTCTAGAACTCTGCACTAATCAAGGATTTCCTTCAACAATGAAGACACGAACTAAAAGTAAAGAGATGGGAAACCATGTCCCATGTAAATGGAAACAGGAAGCAAGCAGAAGATCAATGTTAGATAAAACAGAATTTAAATTGAAGATGGCAAAAGAGAGACAATGTCATCATATAATGATGGGAAAAAGTTATAATAATTATAAAGATATCTGTGGCCAACATTGGAGCTCCCAGCCAAATAAAGCAATTGTCATTAGCTGCAAGAAGAGATACCTACTCAAATATAGCACTATTCTAATATATTTAAGAAGTATTTCACCCCAGAGCTGCGAAATCCACAGTCTTACCAGCACATGAAACATTTTACAGACCAAATTTTAGGCCTCAAAAATTTTTTTTAAAAAATCAGAAAAAAAAATCAGCCAGATGGTGATGGCTCATGCCCTTAATCCAAGCACTTGGCAGGCAGAGGCAGGCAGATCTCTGTGAGCTCGAGGCCAGCCTGGTCGAGTTCCAGGATGGCTATGACTATTACACAGAGAAACCCTGTCTTGAAAATCCTACCCCCCAAAAAAAGAAAATCAAAAAAAATCTTCAGTGAATTAAAATAAATAAAAAATATATCCTTTATACTCTTGTAGTGATTAGGCAAGCAGGCCTGCTTTTCGTCCCACCCGGCTCCCACACGGCTAGCTTTACACCTGAAATA
>LOJH01022483.1:0-11974 GCA_001685095.1 Ellobius talpinus
ATAAGAAGGTGAACCCAAAGAAAATCATATAGTTATCCTCCTGGGTATTGGAAGACTATTTTTTTATTTCATTAAGTTTGTAGTTGCCCCTGAGAACATTTGTTTCCAGCAGTCTTTGAGCTGATGTTAAATGCTACCAGCTGAGAGAAATCCCTTTGAAAACATTGATAACTTATGAATTACTTTAAGGCTAAGGCTATGTCTTCCTCATCGTTTTCTTAGAACTTAAGGTCTAGCACTGAATGTGTGCTTAGTAAATGCTGTGTGACCCTTGGTGCGCATTGAATGTGCTATTCTTTCAGGTGGCCATCAAACAGATGAATCTGCAGCAGCAGCCGAAGAAAGAGCTGATTATTAATGAGATCCTGGTCATGAGGGAAAACAAAAACCCAAATATTGTGAACTACCTGGACAGGTATGGAGTGAGTGGGTCCTGTCAGAAGTTTCAGGCCTTCAAGACTGCTGTGTTAGAGAAGAAAAAGAAGCCAACACTTGGAGCTGCTTCTGTTTAAGTATCTTCTGTCCTGAGCTCTTTGATTCTGGAAAATCCTTCCGGGTGATGGTTAACCCATCGCCCACAGCTTCTAATAACTGTGCCTTGTGCTTTAGGGAAGGCTGCCTCTTCAGCCCACCTGCCCGATGTCTTTATTGTCCTATTTATTCTTCATTACCTTACAAACATGGCCGTTGGGTTGGGGTGCAGCTCTGGATGAAACACTTGGCTAGCACATATGAGGCCCTGCGTTTGGTTCCCAGCTTCCCTAGAAGAAAATTACAACAGAACAGAATTAGAATCTTACCTTTGTTTGAGATAAGTCTTAAAACATTTCATGTTTCCCTTCTACCAAGTAAAACCCATTACCAGGATCGATCTCACACCTTAAGCCAACGTGTGTTTTTCTCCAGAGTGTCATGGCAAGTTAACACACGTCAGCAGCCTCTTTTCATGTGTCTACAGGGAGAAGGTGTCAACAAGATGGGCTGAGTTACCTTTCTGTTTATCACGCAGTGGGTCTGAGAGACCTCATCTCTGAGTCAGATTCAGTTCTAACTCGGGTCAGTTTATAACGTCCAGGCTACTACACCACAGCCAGAATCCTCGAAAGTCATTGTCAACATGGTAGCCTGGTGTACATTTTACAGCTCCTAAAGACTTAACACCACCCTTTCACTTAACATATATTTAATAACATATATTAAACATGCATACTTTCCTCATGGATTTATTCGGTAAATAATGGTATCTTCTATGCTGGACCCTGGGGCTAGGGTCTTGAACTAGACCCAGTCTGCCTTGTGGTTCTCAGGTCTAGTAGAACTCTCAAGGAGGCCCTGTGGCCCTCTGTTTTGATGGTAATATGGCTTCCAAATCCCATCCTTTTCACATGTGTGCATGTTGTCTGTATGCTTTTACCAGTGTGTGAATAATGCTGATATTTTTAGTTTTAGGAGGTAGCCTCTGGTATTGCAGAGAAATGTGATTTTATATTTTAACCTTGTGTTCTTAGCTTTAGTGTTTGGGACTTCATAGACCACGTATGTTTCGTTCTTTTCAGGTGTATCCCAAACTATTTTAAAATTGCTGATTCTGTCCTCCAAATTTTGTTTTTTCCCAGAGTAAGGAACCCTAAACCCTTTCAAAGCTGCCTGAAATAGTTTCCCTTGTATCCTCGTCCCTCGATTCTGAAACCCACTGCAATGGCTTCCTGTGTTCTAACTCTTCCTTCTTGCCCTGCATCTGCTTTCCTGCAGTTACCTTGTGGGAGATGAGCTTTGGGTTGTCATGGAATACCTGGCTGGAGGCTCTTTGACGGATGTGGTGACGGAGACCTGTATGGATGAAGGCCAGATAGCAGCTGTGTGCCGGGAGGTAAGGCCTCTATATCACCTTCCATGTGATATATCCAAAAGAGGTTCAGTCTGGGCTCTATGGACACAGAAGCTAGTTCTGCCGTTTATCATTTATGTTTTATGGTTGTATTTCATAATTTCTATAATCATGATTTTTTTCTTTAAAGCTAACTGTTCTGACCATGGTAGACAAATTAGAAAGTACCCAGAAGTCTATATTAAAACAGTCATTCATACTTTGAATATGTAATTGTAGCTATTCTAACACATAATATTTCTCTTTATCTCTCCTACGTGGACATACATTTGAACCACTTTTTCCCTGCCTCCCTGCTTTCTGTATGGTGGAGAAAATAACTCCTGGTAAGAAGGTAGTGGCATCTTTCAGACAGGGAGTCAGAGAAGGTTCCTCCCTTGATTGGAATATGCATTTGAGTGACATGTAGAGGCAAACCAGCAAAATTCTAGGATAAATTTACTGCAGGCAGAAAGCCTGATGTGGTGACATATGCCTGTAATCCCAGCCCTGGGGAGGTGGAGGCGGGAAGATCATCTTTGCTTGCATGGCAAGTTCCGGGCCAGTTTGGGAAACAAGAGACCCTGTCTCAAGCAAACCAATAAGCAATCATAACTCCAGACAAAAGAAGCAGGAAAAGGAAAAGCATAAATAGATATTCTCCTTCTTCCTCACTGCATTTAGACATCTAAGGGCCTGTGATGCTGTCATCAGCTTTCCAGGTTTTCATGAGAAGCGTTATCCACAGAGGATAGGCACATTTTCACCTTCCCAGCTGAGGAGGGTACTAACTGGAATAAACAGGATGTTGAAGATGCTGGTGTTTTGCTCTTGAGAGACTGAGTTGTTGTTGTTGTTTTGAAGTTTTTCGTGGTGGCTTTTGTTTTGTTTTGTTTTGTTTTTGAGACGGTTTTTGTGTGTGTGTGTGTGTGGCCCTGTCTGTCCTGGAACTTTCTCTGTAGCCCAGACTGGTCTTGAACTTAAGAGATCCTCCTGCCTCTGCCTCATACCATGCCCAGCCCTGAGAGTGAGATTTTCTAATGCCTAATAGTAGAAAAGTTAGGAGATTGAAGAAAAGATGAGATTAAAAAGTATATGGGGATGAGTGTGATTAGTGTCTAATGGTGGGAAGTCTAGAGGAAGACGGATGAAATTATAGACTGCACATAGCCAGTGTTGATGAGAAAGAAATGCATTAACAGCATTGTCATTTAGAATTCCTATAGTTAAACTAATTCTGAGCTGTGATTCCTAGGAATTCTGATTTTATTTGCTCCACCACTAACGCAATATTTTATGATCTTTTAAAAATAACTCTTCCCAGCCAGGTAGTGGTGACACGCACCTTTAATCCCAGCACTTGGGAGGCAGAGGCAGACAGATGTCTGTGAGTTCAAGGCCAGCCTGACCTACAAAGAGAGATCAGAGAACATGCATGTGTACACACACATATCAGCTGAGGAGTGTGGTATGCATTAGGCCCTGAGTTTGATCCCAAGAACTGCACCAAAGTCATGAAGAACATGGCCAGAAATTTAAATGTTATATAAATAAGTGGTATTATTCTTAAAGTCTAATAGAGATGCCCTCTTCTGACCTCCACAAGCACCAAACACATGATGCACATACATACATGCAGGCAAAACCCTCTCACATAAAATAAAATGTATAAATCTACTTTAAATATGCTTAAGATAGTGCTTTACATTTAATTTAAAGAGTTCTTTTGCATGTGTGTACATGCATGTATATGGATGTGCATGTATATGGATGTGCATGTATATGGATGCGCATGTATATGGATGTGCATGTATACGGATGTGCATGTATAGGGATGTGCATGTATAGGGATGTGCATGTATATGGATGCGCATGTATAGGGATGCGCATGTATAGGGATGCGCATGTATATGGATGCGCATGTATATGGATGCGCATGTATTTAGATGCGTACATGATATGCTGTACATGTAGCAGTCAGAGGACAGCTCCGCTTTGTGGGTTCCAGGAATCCAGCTTAGGTCATAAAGCTTGGCGGCAAACCCTTCACTCTCTAAGCCATCTAACCAGACATTTGCAGTGTGCCGTCTGTCTGCTTGTACCATATTTGACCTGTTTGTCACTCATTCTGCTGGGTAAATAGAAGTGTTTAAGGTGTGTGTGTGTGTGCGCGCGCGCGCGCGCGCGTGTTGGGAGGCATCACAATAGGTGTTTTGCTTTGTTTTGTTTTTTCCTTTTATTCCTTTCTTTCCTTCCCTTTTTTCTTTTTCTTTCCTTCCTTCCTTTTTTTTAAAGATCTTTCTCATATCTTTTACTGGTTGTAATCTTTCCTAAGCCTTAAAAAGTCTATTTGTGCTGGTAGTGTGGGTAAGTGAGAGAGTGTGTGCTTGGTTTTTATGAGGCCATGGTTTCACTTCTCAGCACTGAAAAAATAAATCTGTCTTTATAAATGATTTGTAACTATGTATCTCTGTATAGAACTGGGATGCCAAATTCACTGTGCCCCAGTAGTACAGACTTCCTTCCCAAAGTAAGATCGTCTGTGAACATCACTTCCATGTGTCGCCTTTCCTAGACGTGGAAAGGTATTGATAGAACACTTCTGATTAAAGCAAAATTGTAAGATGAAAGCAGTATGCAGTTTTAAATTAAAATTTAAATTGTGTGTGTGTTTGGGGTGGAGGGTTACATGCACATGTACATGGTACCCAAGGAAGCCACGGAGCCATCACTTCAGCCTCCTCTACCCTGCCCCACAGAGTTTTAAAAGACTTCTTAGTTAGGAGACAGAAGACTGTGGTTATATACCCGGCTCTGCCTCTATGCGGGGCAAGTCCGTTTCTTCCTGGAGGCCTTGCTTCCTTTATCTTACAATGAGGAGGTTAGATTATCGTTAGTCTTCTAATTATATGTTTCTTTCTTCTGCGCACACTAATGCAACAGTGTCTACAAGCTTTGGAGTTCCTACATTCGAACCAAGTCATTCACAGAGACATCAAGAGTGACAACATTCTGCTGGGGATGGACGGCTCTGTCAAGTTAAGTAAGTATGGGTCTCAGGAAGGATAATGCTTCTCTCTATGCAGGGCCGTGGCTCGGGTGGCTAATTAAATAACATTAGCTACAACATTCGCCAGAGAACCTTGTTTTTTATAAGATGTTATGGGATATTTATATTCCTGTGTATTATCATACAGTGTCTTTTCACTATTTTCCAACTGTTTTACATTAAAACATCCCCACTCCCCAAATGCCTACTTCTGTGGTTCTCGGATAGGATCTGAAAGTACATTTACCAACCTTCTAGGAATTTTCAGTCTCATGAGAGACCTGTAATGGATTTATATAACCTCACTCATTCTTATTTATTCAGAAGCCAATTGCTAAATGTCTATTATGTGGCAGTCCTTTTAGAGGTACACAGAAGACAGCCTTCACTGTGAAGGTGCGGCCAGTTTAAATGAACATGTAGTTCCAGTGTTGTGTGAAGGAATGGCATTTTGTACAAAGGTGTGAAGCCAGTTACCTCGGCAAACTGGGTCCTAAGGGGTAGATGGCTAGAGTGAGGAGCTGAAAATAGGGATCTATCCCAGTGTGGGTGGTTGGGGCTTAATTCAATGACTTATGTCCAGAACATAAGAGATTAATTAGTTGCAAGATTCTGAGGTATGGAAATGGTTTTTATGTATAAAGGGCTAAGCAATTAAGGCCAGCACGGCCTGCGGGACTTTGACCATTTGGTTTGCGGAGAAGGCGGGAGGCAAGAGATGTTGTTCTGTATTATTCCCTTCTGTTTCTCTCCATGGTTGAACAAGGAGGGGACTGGTAGCCGTCAAGTGATTCCCGCTTTGGTGAGACGGATCGCAGGGAGCACAGCTCGGTGGCCATGTGGGGGCGCACAGCCCTTACTGATGGACCCCCTAAGTGCGTCTCTCCTCTCCCTGTTTCTAGCTGACTTTGGATTCTGCGCACAGATCACCCCCGAGCAGAGCAAGAGGAGCACTATGGTGGGCACCCCGTACTGGATGGCACCCGAAGTCGTCACACGGAAGGCCTATGGACCCAAGGTTGACATCTGGTCCCTGGGTATCATGGCAATTGAAATGATTGAGGGGGAGCCCCCGTACCTCAACGAAAACCCTTTGAGAGTGAGTGTTCCCATCTTCTTTCAAAGTACTTGGGCTTCTGTCTCTAATCCCAGGAAGTTGGATTCAGGCTCTTCTCTGGATACTTGGGCATAGTAATACATTCTGATAATCTTAGACTCACAAGACTGATGCCAGTTTGATGCCAGCTTGTCTCAGAAAACAAAGCCAAGGGGTCTGTGAGATGACTCAGCGAATTAATGTTCCTGCTGCCAAGCCTGACGATTTAAGTTTGATCCCTGGGACCTAAGCGGTAAAAAGAGAGAACCAGTTATTACAGCTTTTCCTCTGGTTCCCACACATGCACTGTCTGGTCCACATGTGCCACATACACATGTGTACACACTGAATAAATAGATGTCACACACGTGTAAGCCCAAAGACTGGATACTGTTGAATTTAAAATACAAATGAATATAAAATATAAAAGGGTCTGGGGATATAGCTTATTTTTAGAGCTCAATCTTAGCATTGTATGGTTAGGGGAGGAAATAAGGGCTGATATTATATACAAGATATTGTTCTGATAAAAATACCAAATTATATAGTAACAGATGGTAACTGCTGTTGAAAATGTAGAATAAGAATGATTGAAAACGTGATAGGGAAGGTTTTATTAAGAGGGAAGTTTTCTCTTATTATTTCAGCAGAAACATGAAGAAGATTTAGTCTTATGCAAGATTTTCCAAGTGTCAAGAATTTGATTTGATTTTTTGCTTGTTGAGCCCTGCGTTCAAAGAGGCTATTTCCCTGAAAGGAGTGAGGAGAAAGTAGACTGGTAACCAGAGCCAGGGGTAAGAGAGGGCCAGCTGCTAAGACTTGTGGCCAGTGTGAGAGCTTGTTTTATCGTACTGGGAAGGGCTTTCCGCTAGCTAATAGAAACAGGGTACAGTTTGTGCTGGCAATGAGTCATGCTGGTTGCTTCTTTAGAAATCCGTGAGAGACCGATAGAATAGTTCAGACAAGAGTTGTGGCTTGGATGAACCTGGTAGGGGTGCAGGGGAGAAGTAGACTCGGAAAGCATCTTGACAAGGTGAATCGGAATAGCCTGAATTGCTGAGAAAGTCGATTCCCCTTTGCGTTAGTAACTTTGCTGTTGTTGTGACCAAGGCCACTTAGAACAGAAAAGGGTTTGTCTGTGCTCATGGTTCCAGGGGGTGAGAGTTCATGTTGGGGGAGTGGCAGGCATGACAGCAGGGGCAGGGTACTGAGAATGTCTGTCTGGAACCACACCTGAGCCAGGGAGAGCAAACCGCAAGTAGGGCAAGCCCGCAGGTTCCACCTCCAGTGATGGACGGGCTTCCTCCTGCAAGGCCTCATGGCTTGTTCATGGAGGGACAGACACCTAACTTGAACAAACCTAACAGCAGAAAAGGAGAAATTAAGATGGCATTTATAAATACTTTTCTTATATGAGAAATGGAACAATATCTTGAGTAGAGTTGAGAGAGTTAGGCTGAAATCTGCAGGCTTGCTAATAATGGAGGTGAGTTAGTGCTGAGGAGAAAATGGCCGTTTGCAAGAGAGAGACGGCAGCTTCAAGGATGAACGAGGCTGGAGGAAACGAAGGGCCTTGGAGCGTGGACGTGTTTCTCTTCTGTGATGGGAGAAGAAAGCAGAGCTTACAGCAGAGATGTAGGGAGGCAGCTGTTTTGATTGTGGGCAGATGTGACGTCGTTCTGATGGCTTTTGTGTTCTCATTTACTCCGTCCTTCTATGCAGCGCAGGATTCCCTGTAAGGGATATCTGCCCTTAACTCCGTCCTTCTATGCAGCGCAGGATTCCCTGTAAGGGATATCTGCCCTTAACTGCACGCTCATGTCACCGTTGGGTAGCTCCAGTTTCTGGAAGGTGCTTCGATATTTCAACATGAAGCTTGCTTTAGAGTTCCCACTGTTTGGTCCCAGCTTTTCTCTCTGATTCCTCCTCTGCCTGGGATGTGAAGGAGATCCCCATGGTGAGATGGAAAGAAGCCTGGGATTAGAGAGAGTACAGGTGGACAGGGGTACAGCAGGTGTCCATTCACAGTCTCGTGTGTGCAATGGGGGCCGTCGTTTCTGCTCTGTCTCTTACTCAGAGTTGCTGTGGTCATTAAAAATGAGATGATGCAGCTGGGTGTGGTGGCTCACACCTTTAATGCCAGTACTCAGAGGCAGAGGCAGGCAGATCTCTGAGTTTGAGGCCAGGCTGGTTCCAGAGAGAGTTCCAGGTCAGCCAGTGCTACACAGAGAAACCCTGTCTTAAAAAAAAAAAAAGAAAAAAAAATGAGAGAACCTTGTAATCAAAGAGAGTTGCTTCATGTCAGGGGCAGGGAAGCCACAGAAAAACAGTTGCTGTCTAACCAAACGTGCCTTTTTATAGTCCTCTTGGGTGACTGAGTTCAGCGAAGAGGTCAGCAGTGATTTGGGCCAGCAGTTAAAGAGCTGTTTAACTTACCATGCTGAGTGACTAATAAACCCTTTATATATGTAATCAAGG
Organism: Ellobius talpinus; assembly: GCA_001685095.1. Classification (NCBI taxonomy): domain Eukaryota; kingdom Metazoa; phylum Chordata; class Mammalia; order Rodentia; family Cricetidae; genus Ellobius; species Ellobius talpinus. The sequence continues at coordinate 8,491 of LOJH01022483.1, forward strand.
AAAAAAATAAACCCTTATACTTGTAACACCTCAGAAGTGTACAAAGTGCTTTCCGAATGCACTCTTTACTTTTGTGGTTATATGAAGTATTGTTTTATTAGCAACGAAGTTATATATTAGGTACGTATACATGGTCACATGGCCTTGAGATGTTAAACTTGATCCTTTAGTATATATTCTTCTGTCCTGGAGCATCCCGCAGCTGGCCCTGCTTTGAGAAGACATGTCTTGAGACTGAGAGAGTGAGCCTCGGTGAGACCAACATGGTTCTTCGTTTGTATTACCAGGCCTTGTACCTCATTGCCACCAATGGCACCCCAGAGCTTCAGAACCCAGAGAAGCTGTCTGCTATTTTCCGGGACTTTCTGAACCGCTGTCTTGAGATGGATGTGGAGAAGAGAGGTTCGGCTAAAGAGCTGCTGCAGGTAACTGTCCTTCTGTATGGAGACGCCCGATGGGAAGAAGCGCCAGCCCAGCCTTTGTGTCTCATTTTCATCTTTGAGGTTGCTTCTCGTAGGCTGCTCTCCTGCTGTCTCACTTTGTACTTCTAGCTCTCCGACCGTCACCCCTGGGCCTTTGTTTAAAGCTGTCCCTTAGTTTCTTATTCAGTCTGTTTAAACTTTACACATTTTCTAGGCTCAGCTCAACGTCTACTTTCTGAGCTTCCTTTGAAGTTTTTCCTGTGTCTTTCAGACGTCTTGTTTTGCCTGAATTAGCCTATCAAAGTTTGGGTCTTGTGAAGTAGCTCTCTGAGAAGTCTAATTTTGTACATTTTACTGGGACACGTGTAAACAATGCGAAGAAACAGTGGTCTGGGGCAGTGGCTCTCAACCTTCCTGATGCTGCGACCCTTTAATACAGTTCCTCATGGTGTGGTGATTTCCCCAGCCATAAAATTGTTTTGTTGCTACTTCAGAACTATAATTTTGCTGCTGTTGTGAATTGTAATGTAAATATCTGATATGCATGATATCTGATATGCGACCCCCAAGGGGTTCATGCCCCACAGGTTGAGAGCTGCTGGTCTGGGGGGGTAGTGTAGATAGTCTAGTCATTGCAAACTTCAGATGATGGCAGCGATATTCTGTTTGTTTCGAGTGAGACTCTGTAAGGGTGTAGTGAAACAGAGTTGAATTTACCAAGCCTCTTATAAAAAGTACTTTTATTCTGAGGTCACAGCTTAATTAGTTTATATGGTTTCAAAAACTACCTTTAGTAAGTGACATCATTCATAGTTAGCATCTTCTAAAATACAATTTCTTATTTCTTGTGTTATTTTACTGAACTGCACACTGGTAATTTATTCGGAAGTATCACATTATGGAGGTGACATGTATGTCTGCAGGTTAACCATTACTGTGTGTGTCGCTAGACCAGAGCATGACCAGCAGAGCAGACAGCAGGACCTTAGCACCCACCCTGTAGTAGTCACACGTGAACCTCTCCATCCTGACCACTCTGCTCTAAACTCTGTTTTATCACTGTCTGGGCTTCTTCTTATATGCGATCGGACTGAGAATGAGTGCTCAGAAAATATTTATAGAGTTGAATAGAGATATTTACTTACCTACGTTTCTAACATCTGTTTGTGTTTGAGGCTACTGTTTAGAGCAGTGGTCTGTTAGGTGTGGGATCTGGGTTCTGCCAAGTATAAGCCATTACTTGTCAGATCCATTGTACACGTGGTACAATGTAGGGTCCTTTTTTGCCTTTCATGTGACTTGTGTGCTGGAAGCCATAGGCATTGCAAAATGTACCAGTACTGTGCTAAGTCTGTGGTCATTGGAAACATTCTTAATTAGGTACTGAATTGTAGCCCTTGGAAGTGCCCTCTAGAGTTTCTTCCTGGAACAGTAGTTTTGCTAAATAATAACTGCATTACAGTGATTGCCACACTCTGTCCGGCAACCCTGTGAGTGACAGGATTGGTTATTTCCAGTTTTGCAGGTGAGGAAATTTACATGTGGTAACTGTTGTGTGATTATGCCGTTGACACACAGCACATACGGTATTTCAGGATGTTTGTCTCCCAAGTGTATGCGCTCTTGGTCATTGCTCCTGTAGACTCAGAACATGTCAGCTGGAAGGTTTATAGGGCTTACCTAGTTTACTTTGTTGAGAGAAGTCAGTGGAGGCTTCCTAGCTGGGTATTGGAGGTTACTGCTTTCTTTCTTCAGAAGACCTAGAAAGATAGGACTTCAACCCTAGCTCCTTAACATCATTGTTGTCTGGTAAATAGTCACAACCTAGACTTCTCAGGATCTTCAGTCACGAAGTTTCACACCCGTTTCTCCTGTGAGAATATACATACGGGCAGAAATATATAGGATGAGACAGAAATACATAGAACCCCAGTATGGGAGACGTAGCTTCAAGCTTCAGCCCAGGTCATCCATGGTTCTCAGTTCCTCTATATCTCCTATATCTCCTATATCTATCCCAATAAGTTGAATCAACTTCCATCAATGAATGTGTATGTATGCGTCTCTGTGTGTCTGTACACATATATAATAACACTAGTCAAAGTTATTATAAGCATGGTAGAAGAGCCAGATATGTTCAATAATAATAATCATCACATTTGCTCAGGAAAGGAAATGTAGCTCTGATATTTATTATCAAATGGAAGAAACAGTCTGCACCCTCAAGATAAATGTAGAAAACAAAAGAAACCCTAAACAACCGTCTTAGGTAAGAGGTTACATAAAGAATTGTTTTCTATAACATTTGCATAGGATATTTTCTCTTAAATGATTTATTTTTTTAAATAGAAGTATGACTCAAAGTCCATTTTAGTGAAAGTAATTTTGGAAAGGACCAAACTATTGAAATTCTTACTGAACACTTAGCCTTGCTGGAGTCAAGGCTTTGACAAAGAGTCCTGTATGGTGCATGCTTATATTCCTGGCTCATAGGCTAAGGCTGTTGTGTTAGGACTAACCTTCAGTGTATTTCCCAGAAATAATAGTTACTCTGTTATTGCAATAGTTTTACTTAGGAACAAACAAAATTATACAAAATGAACATTTGTCTTCTTTCACTCTATCTATAGTGTAGAGCTGGGCATGGTGATTTATACTTTTAATCCCAGCAGAGGCAGACAGATCTCTGTGAGTTTGAGGCCAGCATGATCTATAGATTACAATCCAGGACAGCCAGGGCTGTTATACAGAAACGACCCTGTCTCACAAAACTAAAACCAAAAAAAAAAAAGAGGTCTATGGATTCATCTTGCTTTCAGTGTGTCAATTACTGTCTTAATATTCTGTATAGTTGTTTTTTTTACAGGCATTATCTATTATAAGTAAACTTGTATGCTTAGTCAGTGAGATAGCTTACTGGGTATCTTGGTACCTGCTGCCAAGTCTGACAACCTGAGATCACTTCCCCTGTACCTGTAATTGTGAAGAGAATTGATTCCTGAGAGTTATCCTTTGACCTACACACACACACACACACACACACACACACACACACACACACA
>LOJH01022484.1:0-19884 GCA_001685095.1 Ellobius talpinus
GTTTCTTTATTAACCAATGAAAGTAACACATAGACAGATAACCCCCCTCCATCAAAACACAAAATCCCACTAAAGCCTTTTATTCCTTCAGCCCATTCAACCCTGTGTAGTCGGTGCACTAGTCCTTAAGACAGTATAGACTTTCTCATCTTGGTCTCTCCATCCTAAGTTTTCCAACACTCATAAGCTATTTCCCTTTTGCCCAGTGACAACTCTATGACCTACTTCTTTAAACAAGTACTTTTAAGAGTTCACATTTTCCTTATCAAAATGCACCTTTGTTCCACCAACTGCTGATTTTCTCTGCTCTTTGTTGAAAAGTCCCTCATGGATGCCCACAATGGTGCAATCAGAAGTTTATTTCTCCAGCCCTCACAACATGGATCAGAACAAGCATGGGATTCTGTTACTTTTCTATAAGCAAGTTCCTCACACTCTTTCAGAATTTATAAAATTCCTCTGGTGTTTCAAGTTTTCTCAGAGAAAGCCTAATCCTTCTCAACTTCTCCTCTGCTCAGTGCTGACTTGTGTTCAAGTTTCTTTCTTTGTTTGTTTTTCCAGACAGGATCTTTCTGTGTAGCTCTGACTGTCCTGGAACTCACACTGTAAACCAGGCTCATCTCAAATTCATAGAGATCCACCTGCCTCTGCCTCCCGAGTGCTGGGATCAAAGGTGTGCACCACTATCTGTTGTATTCAAGTTTCTGTTGCCATTTTTTTGCCGTAGAATGCTTTCAATAGCCAACTGTCTTTCACAGCCACTAGAGGGAACAGAACTGTGGATCACTGCATAATCTCTAAAGCGTCCTTGACAGGATGTAAGGGTGCTGCCTTGAGGGCAAACTACAAAAACATGCATAGCCCCAGAGTGGAAGGACGGCTAAGAGTGGAGAGCCCCCACTGATGCTGACCATACTTGGTATTGTGCTAACAACTCTATCTACATCGCTTCCTATAATCACTACAAAAGCCCTACTAGGTGGGTACTATTAGCATCCTCATGCTGCAGGGAAACTAAGAGCCCTACTAGGTGGATACTATTAGTATCCTCACGCCGCAGGGAAACAAAAAGCCCTACTAAGTGGGTACTATTGGTATCCTCACGCCACAGGGAAACTAAAATCCCTACTAGGTGGGTACTATTGGCATCCTCATGCTGCAGGGAAGCAGACACTGAAATGTTAAGCAACTTGCCTCGATGATGAGGAAATGAATATGCAGGCTGAAACAGTGCAGTCAAGACATTTAGAGACTTAATCATGTCGCTGCATGGATCCAAAGGCAGCTCCATTTTTACCAAGGGAAATGGCCTCTTAGAATGTCCCTACTCAAAAGGCAGAGAGGTTAAGACTAGTAAGACATGCTTGGATATCATCAGAGTGCCTTGGGTGGTGTCCTAGCTTGCTTTCTGTTGCTATGACAAAGTTCCTTATTGAGAGAAGCCAGCAGGAATACAACAATGAGGAACCTGGAAAGAAGAACGAAAGCAGAGCCCGTGGATGCTTACTGACTTTATCTCGTGGCTCACTGGGCTTGCTTTTAAAAAAAAAAAAAAACACCCAGGATTATCTCCTGAGGAGGAGCACCACCTGCAGTGAGCTGGGCCCTCTCACATACATCATTAATTAATAAAATGCCCCATACACTTATCAAAGGGCCATCCTCACCATTGAGGGTCACTCTTCGCAGGTGACTCCAGCTGGGTCAAGTTGATAAAAGCTAACCATACAGGTAGTAGTTTAATTCATCACATTAAAGCATTTTCCACATAAGCATATAAATTATGACTAAAGATTTAGGATACCTTTCAAAAATCCCCTCTGTTCACAATTTTCTAATAGTACAAGATATGGTTGAAGGGCAAGAAAAATTAGCTCACTATATCTTTCATATTTGTTATTGTCCTTGACACTGGAAAGATAAAGGAAACTGAGATGCGGACATAGGCACACATGCGCTCACACACACACATGCATACACGCACACACGCGCGCGCGCGCGCGCACACACATACATGCACCTGAACACACACATGCACACACACACGCACACGCGCGCGCGCACATACACACCATAACTTAGCCCCAAAAACTGAAAATGATTACTGGCACAAAAGGACATTTCCCATTTGCCGACTCTGTTTAAACATCACAAACACTATCTCAATTACTATTTTCTTTAAACATCTCTGTAGCCCTTGGAACAAGATAGAGACTGATCTGTGTGGCCGTCAGGAATGTCAATTCACTTCCAACCAATTGTTTTAAATGAGTAGGTGGGCCAATAATCAACAAAAACCCTTTTAAACATTCCCAGTGGCAAAGATTTTCTCTTCCCAAACCAGATTAAAGACTCTGTTTTCTATCTGTTACAGGTTTTATAATGCTTCCTGGCTTTGCAGTTAAGTGATACCATTCTGGCTGGTCATTCTTCTGATGCTATAATTAAACAGCTTAGTAAATGAAGCAATGTCATAGCAATGTCTTCGAAAGCCACGGCTAAAAAGTCTTTGGAACTGTGATTAGTAAAACATACTGTTGGATTCGGGAAACAGCACACCTCAATTGGAATGTGTAGCACTAGGTAACAATGCTGCTGTATAATGAAACCTGTGTCTTCTTGCACATTAGTTAAGCCTTAAAAAAAAGGAAATGTAGCCAGGCTGGCCAGATGATAACGCACAGGGGAAACTGATTTAATCAAGGTTACTATTGCTGTGATGAAACACCATGCCCAAAGCAACTTGGGGAGGAAACCACTTATTTGGATTATGCTTCCATAACACTGTTCATCACTGAAGGAAGTCAGGACTGGAACTCAAGTGGGGCACAACTCAAGCACATTGGTCATCCCCCACCAAACACTAATTAAGAAAATGATCTACAGATTTGCCTACAGCGCTCTCTCTTGGAGCTGTTTTCTCAACTAGGACTCCCTCTTCTCCAATGACTCCAGTTTGTGTCAAGCTGACACCAAACCTGCCAGCACAGAGGTCAGCCAGAGGTAGGCCAAGCGAGGTAAGAGGAAGACGAGGAGAAGGCTGTGGCGAGGTGTCAGCATCTAGGCAATGTATATGAGGAAGCTGTCCCAGCTTGATACAAGATAGCAGAGGGTGAGGAGCATGAGGAGGGCATCCATCGGAGGGAATGTCCCCCAAGTAGGGTAAGATAGGTGGGGTGATGGTGACAACTGAGAGGGACTGATGAAGTAAAGAGTTATAACAGGAAACACCAGGAAGCAACTTCCACACTGGCAGTTCGGAGAAGAAGACTATGAAGAGAGGTAAAAGGAAAACGAGCCCTGAAATGGAAATTAAGGTGCTGATATGGGCTAGTAAGTATGTTGTAGGTATAGATGCATGCAGACATGAAGTCAGGAGTGTGCATAGTAGTGCAAGCATGTTTGTGTGATTATGTATAATTCCTAAGTCCATCTACTTAAGGTCATTCGACCAAAGACCCTACAAACAATGTGCACTCCTGACCAAAGATCCTAACCACTATTCTCTTATTAAAAAAGGGCCCGTGCTCTTTAGAGAGGTGTCTAACACAAAACCTTAGGAAATGGACGAGCCTGCTCAAAAAGCCCAATGACCCTTGAAGATGTGATGATGTCAGTAGGGCAGAGGGACCAGTGTGAAAGGAATGCCATTTGTCAAGTATCAGCCAAAAATTCTCATAGCAATTAAGAGTGAACCGTATCATAAAAAGGTAACTCACAGTCTATACTGATCCAAGTACATAAGTAAATAGGAGAGCTGTTGAAGATTGGAAACTTCATATAATATTAAATATATCCTCTCAGACATTTATTAATTATAAAAGCCAAGAGCATACTGTGGGGTAAATCTAGCAGACATCACCTCAAGCATTTAATAACACAAGCAGTAATGCAGGCAGTGGAAGCTATGTACTATCCGCTGGGTTGCAGTGAGAAGATCAGCATTGCTTACATAGCATCACTGCCAAAGATACATGACTGAAATCTAACAAGGCAGAAACACTAAATGTGCCAAAATTGCAGGAGATTGCACAAAATCACTGGCCTTTTACTTTATAGGCCATAAAAGTAATTCAAAGGGAATTTTCGAGGTGGAAGGAGATAGAAGAGATTCGGCAACCTAATATCCCACATAACTCTGAAGTAGGTGCTCTTGTCAAAAAGACCATTGTTGGAGCAGTTGGAGAAACTTGTAAGGGGACTGAGGCATGGAGGACTGCGTGATGGTTTTATTGCCATTAATTTCCTGCTTGTGACAATGGGGATCATGGAGGGATAGCCGTGTTGATTTCTGGCCTGCACTAAGGCATTTGGGAAATGATGAAGTGTGTAGTTGGCAGCTTACACCTAGGAATGACTCAGAGCACAAAGGCCTCTTTTCCAATGCCATCTCCAACTTCCTACAATCTTGGGACAGTTTCTAAACTAGAAGGTGCCAGACTTCTCCTTCTCTATCACTATTAAATACTGGATAGGGATGGCACAGCAAAATTAGAGAAAACTATGAATGTAATGTGTATGTTCTGGAAGGCAGTCGCCAAGTGCAGGTCAATGTATGGTGTTCTCTTGACAAGTAAGAGAAAGGAAGGATACGGGCTGGTAACCATGAACTTACCATTGCCAGATTGTTCCTATGCTGGTCTTGAAGCTATTAGAAATGACCCCCTTTCTTTCATCCTGCCATAACACTAAGCATTAAGAATATATGTATATATGTGTATATATATACACAGTTGCAAGGAGAGGAAGAAATAAGGGATGAAATGTGTCAGGGAGCTTTTGAGTGTTATTTTTTCATAGCAATCAGTTATTCATTCAACTCATTGTATTGACTACTTACTGTGTCCAGACATCAAGAATACAGCAATAAATAAAACAGAAACTTTTTAATTATGCTTGCATGTGCTCTAGTTTGGAGATGTGGGAGACTGAGGATAGAAAATAAACAGATCAAAGTATGTAACATGTAACACTTAGGTTAACAGCCAATGGATACCAACAAGTAGGCTAAATATAGAACAAAGAATGTTTGGAAGCATAGGATCTTATTTCATTTAAGAGGGCCAAGAATGTCCACTCTAATAAGATATTATCCGAAACTTAAAGGAAACAAGAATCTGGGTAAAACAGGTTTCCTAGGCTGAGGAAACAGTAACATCCAAGTAGAAAAAAAGTTCGGATAGTGTAAGGAAAAGCAGCAAGGTGATGTGTCTGGAGAGTCTGGGCAGGGAAGCAAGGGAAGAGGGCATCAAGGAGATCCCAGAGGCTCTAGGTTTTACCCTGAACAAGTCTGAAGACCACTGGAGATCTGTAACAGATGGTTGACAAGGACTGACATCAAATGTAGAGGAATCTCTTTGGCTGCTGGGTTGGAAACGGCTGCAGGAAGCAAAGCCATTAAAAATAAACAACACATTTGACAGATAATTAAAGTAACCTGCATAGGAAACAATATTACGTTAGACAAGGGTTTTTTGAAAAGGCATAGTGAGAGCTGGACAGATTCTAGATTGTGATTAAAGACATAACCATTAAGATTTTTTGATAAAATGGGATGTGTGATAGAAGGGAAACAAAGAAATCAAGGGTGATTGTAAGGTTTCGAGTTCTCAGTTACAGAGGCAGGGAAGACAGGAGATGTGAGGTGTTTGGTATAGTGGGGAACAAAGGAAGCTCAATAAGAGTCTGAGCCATCCAAAAAGAAACAGCAAGTAGGCCGGTGGATATTCATAACAGACTTCAGAGTAAGTTCTGGATTTGAGGAATATTCTTGAAAACCATCATGGGTACATGGGTCATATTGATATCCATGAACATTAGTGAAATTTCCAACTGGATGGAGCTAGCAGATAATAAAGATACATGATGACTGAACCCTGAGGTACTTCCTTACTTTCTAAATTATTTAATTTTTTCAAGCTTTTTATATGTGTATATGCTGTACGTTGAACATGTTTCCCATCATACTTTCTATACATAATTTCATATATGTATATACAACCTAGGAAGCACAAATGAGAAAAAACATACAGTATTGTCATTCCGCAATTGGTTTAGTTTGCTTAACGTGATTCTTTCCAGTAGCATCCATTTTCCTGCAATTTGTTCTTGTTTGAAGTATTGAGAAAAATTGAAGAACACTCAAGGAGACTGCAGACTGACTGACAAGATCAGTGGAGAATTACAAAAAATGTACTCATCAAAAGTAAAGGAGAAGAGTCTAAGAATGTAGACCCCTCAACGGCTCCAACAATCCATCAGTATAGAAGAAACCTGCCCTTCAAGACTCAGAAACAAGACAGACAAAAATGGAAACGACACCACAGATCTTTGTCTAGTTAAGAAATGGCAAGTCCACCCACCAGTAAATGTGGTGCTCTCACTGTCCTTGAAATCCATAAAGACGAGAAATTCCATCATGGTGGGTATCAGGAAGAGAGGGAAATGCCACAGAATGTCTAAGTCTCAGTTTACAGCACTCTTTCTGCTCACTTAACACAATGCACTGAACCAGAAGCCTAGCAGTAGCATGGGAGTGTGGGGAGGGCTCTCACCCTCAGAACAGGGACCAGCTGAGCATCAGCACATCTTGTTCTGGTCCTGGAGAACCACTCCCTGGCATTACAGGATTTGGGTATCCCCCACCCCCGGGACTACTGAAAACAGAATGTTCATGATGTCCCCCAGAAAATTGGAAGTGAAAACATGAGATCAGTTTAGGCAGTTTGTAAATAGTTATGATTAGAGTATAATTTCAGCTTGAGAAACACTAAATCTTAAAGTACACAACTTTATATATGTTGAAAATATGCGTATAGACCTGTGAGACCATCACTACAACATTAATCTAATTCACATAACAGTAAACATATATGCATCAAACCAGCTATTTCCTAGATAACTGCTTTGAAAGATTTTTCCTCCTGGGTCTAGTTAAATGATCCCTAACTACACGTAGCTACTGCTCTGCTTCCTGACACTAATATTTGGGAGTTGTTTGGGGCCTATCTGTAGAATTTTGTATGAATGGGTGAGGCATGATTAATAAAAACTCTGGGTCAGAAATTGGGGTTTAAACTGAAGATTCAAAAAGCAAAACAGCCAGCCACTGGCTCTTACCTCAACCTCAGTATGAAATGGCGATCCTGCCTCCAGGAATCTCAGAATGAGACTGTGTGTTGAGAGCTGTTCCCTCCCATTTTATAATCCTCCCTAGGACTGGGATTAAAGGCGTGTACCACTGTCATTAAAGGCATGCACCGCCCAGTTTCTATGGCAATTAGTATGGCTACTGAGATTAAATGTATGTGTTACCATAACCCAGTCTGTAAGGCTAACCAGCAGGAACTGTTTTACTCTCAGATCTTCAGGCCATCTTTATTTATTAAAATACAATTGAAATGCCACTACAAATGGGTTACTCAGAAGTTCTAATTTCCATCTGTCTTGTCTCATGGGCATTATTTTTGAGAGGCGTGAATGTTGTGTATTTTGATTGTTCTTTCTGATTCTCAAGTTGTATTCTGTTATATGGCTGTATCACATTTAGTCAACTGAGTCTCCTCATCACTAAATATAGAAATGATAGAAAATGGGACCTAAAACCAGGTGGAGACGTTCGTGCTGCTGATGCAGGTCGGAGATCTTTCTCTGGAACTGAGGAAACAACTGTCCCACATACTGAGATGATGAGTTTCCACGGACAGACAGTATGTTTCTTCTCAGAACAATATAGCCAAAAAAATTGACCTTGAGATTAATCCTAGATTAAGACTAAAGATTTCTTTATAATTTTTGCTGAATTTCGACATTGCTCACCCACATTGCTGGAGAGACATGTGAGTCATCTCCATGGCCACGAGACAAGCATTGTGTCACCCTGATTTTTCACAGCACAGAAAGTCAGACTGTGTTCTTCAGCATCCTTTCCTGAGGCCCATGAGACAGCGTGGAGGGCCAAGATCCATCTTGGAGCCTGACAGCCTCCATGGCAGCGGGGGACTCCGTTGTTGTTTTATAATCCCCATCTGTGGCAGACAACACTGACCCACACTCTCGGTTATTTGTTTTGCTGTCACACAAAATCCCGACCGGGCCACCTGAGAGGCCTCCAGATCAAAGAGTGGTGTTGATTCAGCCACTGTTTCCTAGAGTAAAGCTGTATCTATGATCAGATGAATGTGCTACGATTCATCTTTAAAGGTGGGAGCGTTGATCTGCCTGTGAATAGACTGGGCGTGTCTTTGAAACTGAGTGTGAGAAAATCAGAAGCTTAGGCTATGTGGACTGAACACACAGACTGATATGGAAGAGCGGGGTGAGTCTGCAAACACAGAGAGGTGATGCCTCACTTGGTAGTGAGTTGGGACGTGGGCAACTGAACCGCGTCTCATGCAGAAAGACTCATGTTAATTGGGTGGTTTGGATTGGCTTCTCACTTGATTCTAAGCAGTGGGCATGGGGACTATGTTTTATTCATTTCTGCAGAGCTCTCAAAGATGAATCTGCTAAATATTTGATCAGAGGATGGATATATGAATGAATAACGTAGTGAGTAACAGTATGAGAAATTATTGAGACTGAAGACACACTCTTTTGCTGAAAAGATTTGGATTTTTCTCCTAACTCCCACCTGACCTTGGAAGACAAACCCTGGCTTAAGTATTCCATTCTTCCCACCTTACTTTGCTCACAGGAATAAGTGTTCTCTTTCAGAGATCCACTGAAAACAGAAGGAGCTGCCTCTGTGTTCACATGCACACGCATGTACTACATTCCTATGGGATACATAGTATGTACTCAAGCAGTAGATGGCGCATTGGTCCGTTCAAAGGGCCACCACGGTGTCATTTCTACACATGGTCTAACCTCTAATATTGGGGCACAAGCACGAAAGAGAAACCTGGAGTTGCTATTCTGCTGGTGAGGTTTGGAAACTGAGGCCCATCATGTGTCCACCGATGTTTCCTCTAGGGGGATGGGGTGGTGTTTACTATTTGTTTCCCAATATTTTATTATCGGTACTGGTGTACATTATTTACACTCTTAAAAATGAGCACTAATCTTGAGAAGACTAGATAACACGTTGTCAAAATTGCACCCTGCAGCAGCAACTTAAAGTACCTCAGCAATCTTGCTCTCTAACAACACCAGATGTTTCTTATTTAGATGGCTGGTGATACGTGGCTCGATGGAGATATTGTGAAGACACTCGCCAACCTTGTATAGACAGTGTATAAATATCTAGCAAAAGGGATGTGCATCTTGAACACCAACAGTAACCAGAAGTACAATCTTGTCTTCCTTTGTAAACAAGTAAGGTGAAGGAGATGGTGACATTAAGTAAATAAATGAAAGGAGAAATATCTTACGGTCAAGAGAGACTTTCTGGATACTATGCAGATGACTGGATGGTAACAGTTCACTTATCTGTCAATGGGGTGAGACAAGAATTGGAGCTGGCCAAAATGACAAGGAGTTTAGAGGAAAGGCTGCAGGAGAGAAAGGGCCTACTAGGAGGAAAAAGAGGTTAAGGTAGAAAGCTCTAGAAATTAATAGAGGTTTCATCCTCACCCCCTTTATCAAATTCTAATCATCTCGTACATGTAATAAAATTACCTAAAGCAAGACGAAAAAGAAAATGTTCACACAAACAATGCTGGCAATTTCATGTAGCTGAGAATTCTAAGTGTTACAGCTCTGAGGGGGAAGGAGAGGAAGGAGGATGAGAGGACAATAAGAGTGAAATGACTAAAATTCATTATATATATATATGTGTGTGTGTATGTGTGTGTGTGAAAGAATAAAAAAGAATATTTAAAGGAGACATTATCCAATAAGGTAAAGTTTATCTTTGTATTATCCAATTAAAAATATTTCAGAAGTTGGGGGTTTAGTTTAGTGCTAGAGCACTTTCCTAGCAAGCACAAGGCCTCAGCTTTGTTGGGTTTGGTCCTCAGCTCTGAGAAAAAAAACAAACAACAATTACTTCAAAGAAATGAAACAGACCCAGAAATGATATTGTTGATAATTATTAGTGAAGAAGGATAATTTTGAATTCAAGTGATTAGATTATTTAGGAAAAATGCAAAGAAAGTATAGGCATGCTAAAGAAAGACTTGAGAGATATGGCAAAAGCAAGTTAAACTTCTTGAGATTAAGAAAACAATGTCTGTATTACATTGATGTGAGATCCCCTTCTGTATGCTATGAATATGTTTTATTGTCATTGGTTAATAAAGAAGCTGATTTGGCCTATGGCAGGGCAGAATATAACAAGGCAGGAAATCCAAGCAAATATAGAGGAGGAAAGAAGGTGGAGTCAGAGAGACACCATATAGCTGTCAAAGGAGAAAGATGCCAGAACCTTACCAGTAGGCCAGAGCCTCATGGTGATACACAGATTAATAAAAATGGGTTAACTTAAGATGTAAGAGCTAGCTAGGAATACATCTAAGTTATTGGCCAGACAGTATTGTAATTAATATAGTTTCTGTGTGATTATTTGGGTCTGGGCAGTCGGGAAATGAATGAGCAGTCTCCACTTACATTACATGGTATTGTTAGTTATTTAGACACTGCAGATCAAAATCCAAATGCTGAAAACAAATACAAAATGTGAAATCTAGTTTGTAACCAGAAAAGTAAGGTAAGGCATTTCACACGTGAGCACAAAGGAGAATAAGACAAATTTTCATCCAAAGCAAAGTAAGCCAGAAGACAACTGAGCAACATCTCTGACATCCTGAAAGACAAGGGGAAAACTACCAATCAACAGAAAGCTTCCTCAGCATCGTGGAGGCTGAGGAGTATAAAATCAGGGCCTCAGAAGATCCACTGTCTGCTGAGTATCTGCTTTCTACTCTATTTGGACAGTGTTATTCTGTTCCCTCACATAGTGAGTCGGGCTCTAGGGACTCCATACCCTTTGAGAAGATTGAAATTCCAAAGGCTTCATCTACTGACAACATCCATTTAGAATTTCAATTTATAATGTAGAAGGATAGAAACATTTAAACATCTTGAAAACAGCTTACCAGTTTCTTAAAATTATAACTACTCTACCACGACTTAATCTGTTCCACTCTTTGGCACTAGCCCAATAAAAATGAAAGCAATTATGTATCCACCCAAAGATAAAAGCACCATCATTGTCTTAGTTAGGGTTTCAATTGCTGTAAAGAGACACCATGACCACAGTAACTTTTAGAAAGGAAAACTTTTAATTGGGGTGGCTTATAGTTTCAGAGGTTTATTCCATATCATCATGGTGTGTCATCATGGTGGGACATGGTGGCATGTAGGCAGACATGGTGCTGGAGAAGTAGCCAAGTATTATATGTCTTGACTACAGGCAACAGGAAGTAGTCTGAGACACTGGGTATGGCTTGAGCATATATGAGCTCTCAAAGCCTACCTCCACAGTGACACACTTCCTCCAACAAGACCAGACCTCCTAATAGTACCACTCCCTTTGGGGGCCACTTTCTTTCAAAACACCAGATTCCACTCCCTGGCCCCCAAAAGCTTGTAACAGTATCATAATGCAAAATGTATTTAGTCTAACTTCAACAGTCCCCATAGTCTATCACAGTCTCAACAATGTTTAAAAGTCCAAAGTCTCTTTTGAGATTCATGCAATCTCTTAACTATAATCTCCTATAAAATTAAAATAAAAAACAGATCACATATTTCCAACATATAATGCCACAGCATATACATTACCATCCCAAAACGTAGGGAAGGGATCATAGTGAGTAAATATGAGCCAAGAGAGTCACTCCCTATGAGCTTATGGGAGTCATTATATTTGAACTACCACAATCATCTATAGCAGCGATTCTCATGAAAGCCCCAACTGGCAATAATCCAAATCTGTCATAAGTAAACTTTATACCCATCTTGTAGAATAATACTCAGCAATAAAAAGAGCAAACTACACTTGGAAGTGCAAATAAAACCATTCAGAATTAAGAAGCCAGACCCTCACCTCCTCATGTATCAACAAGCATGATGCAGTGTGAGCTCGCACTGATAAACACTTCTAGGGAAAACAAACTACTTTGTAGTGACAGAGGCACACCAGAGTGAGCAATTCAAAAACGGAATCAATTACAAAGGGGATGAGAGGAAGCTTTTGGATGTGTTAGACTCTGAAGCATGAAATGTCAACTACATCAGTTTTAAACATGCTTCTATAATAGACTCTAATAAGAAATCTGTCTTCCTAAATGGCACCACTGGCCTCATTGGAAAATAGACCTCTGACTCCTCTCTGGTTTTGAGTTTTGTGGCTCCAACTAATCACATCTTTCTGATAAATCCTTATTTCATTTTCCTCAAGTGATTTTTGGTAGAGACTGGTAACATTCATTGAGCTTGTGGGACAAGATAGATGGTTCTTTTATTTTCCCTTATAAGGACATAGGTAAAGTGAAAGTTGGCATTAAGTACTCTTCCTTATAACCTTGGAAAGAAGTGGTAGCTGCAGGTAACTATTGAACTGTTGAAAGGAACTAGGGGTCAGGTTAGGTGCTTGCCAATGTAAGCCTGGAGTCCTGAGTATAATCCCTGGAACCCACATAAAGGTGTAAAAGGAGAACCAACCCCACTAAAGCTGTTTTCTGATGTGGGAGAAATGGCTCTGCGTAGAAGAAAGAGCATTGACTGCTTTTTCAGAAGACCCAGGTCCATGTGGGCTCACAGCCTTCTGTAATTACACTTCTGTGGCCATTTGACACTCTGTTCTGACCTCTGCTGACACCAGAGATGCACATGGTGTACAAACACACTTGCTAGCATTAATGTACACAAAATAATGTCTAATTAATTAATAGAGTTGTCCTCGTACCTTTAACTGTACGCCATGGCATGCATGTCCTCTATTTAAATGCTCAGGATGCTCTCACATTCACACACACAAACACAAGAACCTAAAAGCCGTACATGAAAATCCAACCAGGTTAGTTAAGCCACATTTGACAGGTTTAGAATGATGGTTAAATTGACATTTTATTTTGTCCTCAGAACTTGGTGAAGTAATGAAGACTGGCTTCAATTTCTTCTGCTAGAACAAGTCCCCATCAGTTCTTTGGGAGTCCTGATGATTAGCCTGAATACAGAAGCCTCCTTATGGCAAATGAAACCTGTGTAGGCCTCACTATGCAAGAAATCACTTCCTATGCATTGAAAATGTCAGCATCCATGTGTGCAAGGTGTGATGGGGAGACCTGGAGAAGTGTTTGAAGCAGAGCTTCCTCATTACTGTAGGCTCTTCTAACCGGAAATTGCTTCCTTTTTTTCTTCTTTTCTATTGTTAAATGGATGTTGGTGGTCAGGAAAGAACTGGAATTAATGACTCATTCTTGGGTTCAAGCTCCATATAGCTTTCCAGGCACCTTGTCAAGAGCTGAGGATACAAAAAACACATTAGACATGACTACACTGCTCATGATGCATTCAGTTCAGAGGGCTGTGTCGTTGTTTACTGAAAATAAGCACACTAGTGGATGTTCACACTAAGTCCCATGGAAACACAGAAAGAGTGATCACTTCTCTTTTGGGAGTACCAAGAATTACAAAATCCTCCAAAGAAGAAATAATGTGGGAGTTGGATCTTCAAGACAAATTATTTGTCTAAAGTCAAAGTGTTGAGAATACCTGACTATGGAGTGCTCAGTCCTACATGGGACATCTCTATAAATCCCCCACCCCCAACCCTGGCTCAGGGAACATCAAGGAAGATGGGCAGAAAGAATGTAAGAGCCAGAAGATGTGTAAGAGTGCTGGGAAACACCAGACGCTGTGGTCTCAGCTGTGGTTACAAACTGCGAAAGACTGGGCCAATCACCATTTCATTTTGCATAGGGAAGGAATTCAAAACATTCTCCAATACCCACTGAGGGACTTTGGGCAGCTAATGGTTACTAGTCCCTCAGCCCCTCTTCAGTGGAAGCGTCACTGATAAATTGCCAGTGTTCCAGGAAATAGCACCCAAGTCATGCTCACACAAGTAACTGTAGCTAAACTCAGTGGGGGTGGGGGGCTGGAAGTGGGAGCATGGGAAGGAGAGAGACGGGAATGAAAGAAGGGAATGAGGATAGAAAAGACAAAAAAAATCTTTATACATGTGTATATAGCTTTCAAAAGAAATTTAAAGCTGACAGTGACAACAGTATCTCTAAGAAAGAGAACTTATGGTTCGGACAACAGAGACGAGCTAGAAATCCCCACCTGAGTGAAGAGAATATATGTGGTGGACAAAGCAAAGGAGCAAGGTTGCTGTGGCATGTGGTGAACAACTGCTGAGTTGATATTCCTGTAGGCCAGGGCCTGGGAGCTCTAATGACAAGGTCATGCACAACACTGTGAAGATCCATGTTTGTGACGAAGTGAGGTGTGCCATGATGGACATCAGAGGCTTCCAAGAAGCACGCATATTCCTACCTACCTATCAGCTAACCTCTTTCCCAGGACCCCAAGCAACTCTATTCCCAGATACTCTGGCCTCCTCCTGAGACCTCTCTACAAATACCTCTATGACATAGCAGTAGTAAGAAAGTCAGTCCCTAATACAACTGAGGCTCTGCCTGTGTTTCTCTGGCCTGACCTTCTGAATATAATTTATTGGTCTTCTTCCAGTATCTTGAGTTGGAAGCTTGGATCATTAATGTTAAACCTTTCTTTTCAAAACACATTTTGTGCTTATGAATTTCAGGAATGGTCACATACATCTTCCCTCCAGGAAAAAAAACTGTACAGAAAGCCACAGAATCCATTATGTGGGATGTGTGTCTGAAGGGAAGTACTGATGAGATCGGAAAGATCCCTGCTTTTCAGTGAGTTAGGGAACCTTTCTCAAAATGGTAGCATTCTTGCCTGTGCTTGAAGAGTACATGAGACTGAAATATTTTGACATGGAAAAAGAGAAGAAACATTTGCAAGGCTGTCTTTAACAGCAGCAGTGCCAGCCAAGGAAAATAATTTGACATGTGAACGCCCACAGTGGCAAAACTTGATAATCAAAATAATGGACTGGAAGTGAAGAAGGGGCCATGGCTGGCTTAAAATCAAACCACTGAAAAAAGCAGCCTCTCTTTTCATTTTTCTGCAAGTTTTATGCTCTTGAACAATGTCAACAAATTGTATATTGTTCAATGTTCATTGGGAGGTTTTCATTTCAAGGGAGGGGTTCAGAGGGCAAATCATATGATTGGTGCTATTTTTAGCAGCACACCTAATGACATTTCACCCTGACAGGCTTTTCTCCCTCGAGTCTGTATGTGCTGGCTGAGCAAAATAGGCTCAACACTGTTCAGAGAAATGGTCAGAAGTTTAACTTTCTCTGACCGTGAATTGCTTTGAAAAGGGAATTTGCCCTTCCATAATTCAAACCTAGTCAAACACAACTGCAAGTTTGTACACATTATCTGTGATTCATTTGGAAAAATAGTCTATGAAATGAAGATCTTTCTAGGCATGCTGGCACTTTGGCAACACTCTGTGGAAGTGCACATGGGGACAGCCATCTCTGAGGGCACAGGCTGAGTCCTGTGTTAACTAGTTCTCCTAGCTACTCTGGAGCACAAGACCCCTTCAGATCGACAGGGGCTTAACTGTGACATTAAGAGAATGTGACGAAGCCTTTTCCATATCTCTGTCACCTCCCACCAAGTCAAAGTGTGCAGTAAACTGGCATGGAGACCATTGTTCTCAGGAACACAAAACTCGAGGTTTAGAGCTTGCCTCCAAGTTAATAGTAGAGAGGTGCAAACTTGGGAAAATTAGAGTTGCCTGACAGAATGTCAAACTGTAAACCTCTGGGCTCCTTTCCAACCCCTTTGAGAGTCAGAATTTCTGGGGTTGGTGTGGGATGTGGAAAAGTCTGTAATCTCTATTTTTAACAAGCTCCCTGGTAACTTTCATGTTGCATGCCCAGCATCTACCTCAGGCTATTCCCGAGTGCCAGTTACTTCCTTACATGGGAGTCTGAGGCTAGAAGCATCCCTTGACTGTAGAATGGAATCATTAGCTGATTGCTTGGGTCAGCCCCAAGATCACTCCTTTTCAAGCAAGAGTGGCAGAACTGTAGACTTCTCTTTTCCATCTTCAAAACATATATTAACATGGAATTCCCGTTCGAGGAATCTAACCTGAAACTTCATTGGGAGGCATCTAAGAATAAGATTGCAAAGACAAACATTTGCCTTTTGTACTTTCCTTCGCTTCCAAAATGGGCTGTGTATATCTAGCAGCCGGGTATCCCCTGGCTTTGTTTACAGCCCCTGCGTGACCTGAAAGAGCTCTCAGCTCAACAATAATGGAAGGAGAATCAGGGGAATCAACTGCCTCACTACAGATGGGGCCCAGTTTTCCCAAACTTTTCTTGTATTCAGACAAGGCCTGGAGTCTCAGCTATAGTGTATGAACCAGAGCTTCTGGCTTCCTGGGAAAATCTCCCAGTTTAGTCAACATTCTGATATAATGCCTTTAATAGTATCATCAACTCCATTTATTTTAATTGAGGAGCATTAAGAAGAGAGACAAGGCTCTCTAGTTGGAAAGGATATATTCCATCAACCCTGAGACTGCTATGTATGTAGCCTAAGAGAATATACCGTGGTATTTTTCTGTATACACTCTTAACTCCCACCCGAAGGCGAGACTCTGTAAATTATTTTCCTAGCAATGGGAATGAGGTTGCAAGGACTTTTCCATATCCTGTATACCACTCTTCTGATATAATCTGTCCTTAGATCATAGTTTCTTAAAAATATCAGAGAAGGGAATGTTTGCGCGAGGTAACATCTGGCCACGTACACAGGCATTTCAGGAGGAAGAGATGTTACTGCTATCTAGTGGGGACAGGTCAGGAGTGCTGGTCACCCTCCCACAACAAAGAATTACCAGTGTCAGAATGTCCGCATTTTCCAGAGTTGAGACATTATAATTGAGTGACACAAACTGAGGACCCAGGAGCCCAAACTCATGACTTCTCGGCTGTTGTTTAGGTGAATCTTTCAGCCTATACCATAGATCTCCAAAGAGTAAAATACTAGTCAGCATGTCTGAATTTTATCTAGTTCCCTTGGCTCCACTTCTTTAGTGGCCAGAAGTCATTGAGACTCTCTTCTTAGTAATAGTAGCCCCTTTGCCCAGCATCTGCGTCATTAGACACAGCCTCTTCTTTCGGCTTACATTTATGTTTCTTGTCTTCCATGCCACATGGTCTTAACCTTCTCCTGCCCCTTATTCCTCCCATTACCATCAAATCCAGACCTACTGTCTTCTTCCCTTATTCCACCTGCTACCATCAAATCCAGACCTACTGTCTTCTTATTTTTGTTCTCAAGATTCCAGCAGACAATGTGAAACCTGTGATTTTCAACTCTGCCATTGACTCACAAAGTTTGATCTTAGATCTAGAATTCAGAGTTACAGACTCATATCCCCAGCTATGCCCCCATTTTCTCATTGATAGTGTTGTAATCATCTGCAGTCTCATTTTTCCAATGTGAATTTGTCATTTTCCCATCAATTCTTCTTCTCCCCAGTATCCCTCCCTACCCAGGTGCAGAGTAGATTCCCACGGGCTTTTGTTTCCTGCTCACTTGCCCCTTGCAGGCCACCCATCAAGGGCCCGGAAGTCAGTTTTCAAACCATCTATGTAAATTTCATTTGGTTCTTTTCCATCACAGTTGAACTACAGCCACCTCTGTCATGCATCTTGCTTTAGGTTTTTAATTGGTTAAATGTTCCTCTGTGTTACTTCCATCCAACCCACCACACAGCTAAAGGGACAGCTTGGATATGCAAAGCTGATCTTGCTGCTTACTTTTCTGAATTTTTTCCTCTCATTGTTCTGTTGTTGAGAATCACAGTTCTTGGGCTAGACACTCTCTGACTCACCAGTCCCTTGCTGGGCCTGTGTGCAGGAGTTTAGTCCCCCTTCTGGCCTACAAAAAGCCACCTATTCACCACCAGCTGCTGTCTTCACCCACGACTTCCCTTCTACACAAATGATCTTTCTTTTCCTATAGAAAGGGAGAATCCATTTACATAGTTTCTGAATTTTCTTTCCTTAAGACATAGTTTCCCATGCATAGCATTTATTAATAGTTTTCCAGAGAGGAAAACCCTTATCTCATTAGATAATTATATAGAGACTGGAAATTATTATTGATTTTAAAACGTTTAATTTGAAGAGTTGCTAAATAGATAGGATCAGAAAGTTCAAAATTCTTTGTAGATGGTTTATAATTCACTTTACGTTGTTTTCCTTCCTGAAATTGCAATCACATAACTTCTAAACATGTGTATCAGCTCTCTGAATATGTACTTTAACAGACTGTATTTACCACGAAATCTTCTAGCCCTGGACTAATACCTGACACAAAGCAATATTAAATAAGTATTTGTTGAATGAGTGAAAAATAATAATGATGAACATTAATTATCAAAATAATAGTAAAATAAGATAATGAAACGAAATGATATGCTTAATCAAGAATTGTTCTAGCAATTGTGCTGCGACAAACTGTCACACATGTAGTGCCTTAAAACAAAGCAAACCCAATCTCTCCTGGGACTCAGAATTCCCAAATCATTGTCCAGAGACAATCAAGGCACTGGGGGTTCTGCTGCACTCTGGAGGCCTTGTGGCTCAGCTTGTGCCCCTTTTCTGTCTCAAAGTAGAGCCTCTGCTTCACTGTCATGCTGACTTCTCTGATCTTCACGTCTCATGCTGCCCCTCGTAAGGGCTCTTGTGAGTGTCTTAGGTCTGTCTTGATAGCCAATGAACATCTTTCTCATCTCACAACCTTCAGTCACAGCTGTGTGACTCTTTTGTCTACATCAGGTAATATCTGAGGGCCCAGAGTTTAAGATGCATATATTTTGGAGAAAATATTACTCGGTCTGCCACCTACTCTGTCAGTGAAAGCTCTGGGGCAGTTAGATTCAACTTGGGAAGAAAAGAATGATACAAAACTGCACCACACGGAAGTCGGGAGAGTTACGGCTTATCCCTGGCAGAGCTACTTGTGAAAATGAGCTCTTAGTAAATCCTTTCACCTCTTCAGGCCTCCCTTGCACAGCATCACGGCAACACTCCATGATTCTAGGTTTGCAGAGCTACATACTCCAGTATGTGTGGTGCCTCTGTCCTCGCTCAGGATGTTTTGTGGCCCACATGAATTCAGATATACAACCCAGCTCAAAAAAAAGGGTATCAAGATCCCACATCCAGCCTTTTTGGAGGAAAATGGGCTTCTTGATGCTAACGTGTTTCTCTGTAGGCTTTCTCCTTATGTGGTTTATCCAAATTTAAACTCCCAAATAACCTCCAGCCCAAATTTAAGCAACTGCCCAAAATAGTACAGTAAACTACTTATTACCTACCCACTTCTTAAAGTACAGAAAAGAGCTGAAATTATTGTCCAGGCATCTGTTGCAAGTCAATCGTATTCCGGATAACTTAATCACACGAAAGCCTAAACAAAAACTTCAGCCACAGTGCTCCTAAACTACACATTCATTTAGACTGAGTTCCAGAGTAGACCAAGATAAAGGACTTACACCATGGTAGTGTTTCTCTCAAAGTAGCTCAGAGCCCAGCTGAAAGTGCCTGGTCATTGAATGTGAGATGGCATGAATCAACCTCCTTCATCAAGCGTGTGAATGCTTTATGGTACTTGGGGCATATCAAAAATTCATGGATAAGATTGGAAGCACAGAGACAACAAAGCTATTGTGTGGCTTAGTGCGTATTGATATGAACACACTAAAAACTTAACTACAGAGGGCTTTTGGTATTGCCACAGGCTTCCTTGTTTATGCTCAAACTCCTTAGCAATCAGGGAAATGCAAATCAAAACAACTTTGAGA
>LOJH01022485.1:0-19884 GCA_001685095.1 Ellobius talpinus
CAAAAGGCCAAGGCAGTTTCTTTATTAACCAATGAAAGTAACACATAGGCAGATTATCCTCCTACATCACTTGTCCCTTATTTAAGTGTTTTCTATTCACTTCCTGCTCTTTACTGTTAGCTGTAAGGTAGGTTATAAACAACTGTATAAGGTATTTATTCATCTTTGAGGTGGATATTAATGTCCTGGAATGCTGCCTGGACTGTGTTATACTGTCAAATTTGTTACAGTTATAAGTGGTGTCTTCCTTCAACCTACTTTTGTGTCCAAGAAAACCAGAGTCATGCCTGGGGAAATCTGACTGTGGTTTAAGTTATTAGAGATTCCTCATAGAATGTAGGGCAGAGGTTTTTTTTAAAGAGAGATAAAACCTTGATATATAAATTTTAGGATCACCAGCACTAGTAGGAAAAATATCTTCCCATGAAACATAAAGACTTTCTTCACAAAATAAATATAAGAAAGAATGAGTAGAATGTTAAGCTAGGCTATAAATAAAGGAAGAAATTTGGGTAATAAAGAATGATATAAGAAAGGAAGAATTAGAGATGGTAAAGGTGGTTGAGGGGATTTTCAAGAAAATTAAATCATTTTAGGTTATGAATATATAGAAAACAAAAAAGGGAGACCATCAAATTAGATCATAGGAAAATTGCAATGGGCAGAATAAAGTCCCAAGTCATGATTCCTTTCAAGAGGAATTAAGGTTGATTATTAGCTGGTCATCAAATAAAAAGACAACTATAAACTATTCAAATGGGGCTAATTCTGTCAGCAGTGTACTTTATATGTGGAAGAGAAAGGCAGAGTGGTTAGGAGAGTTGATGGTATGTGAGATCGCTTGATCAATTTCTGGCTTTAAAGAGAGACCAACCTGGGAAAGTGTTAGCGAGTGAAGAAGGAAGACACCCACAAAGATAAAATATTAGGCTTCCCAGAAAATAGTGTAGCACTGATAAAACACTAGTGTTAGGCCAGTTTAATTCATTTTAGATATTAAATCTCCATAAATGTAAAATGATGTATTGAAATCACACTAAACTACTAAATATGTATGAATTTGTAATATCAGCAACAGGAAGTTACTATAAAATGAATACTGTTTACAGAGACATACTGTTTTAATTTGAAAGACACCTATTGATTACATATTCTTAGAAAGGAAAAATGGAAGTTGCAGGTGTGACCAATATTTTCATCAAATTAGAAAGCAGAATAAGGAAGATAATAGCATGATGATTTCTAAGAAATTGTTAACTGGAGAAAATTCAAATAGATCTAATTAAATAGAAATGGCTTTGTTTGAGGAAGATGTTTTTTATTACATTTTGTTCCTTTGCAATGAAGCAGAGTGTTTGTTAGGATGATACACAAACATTATTGTCAAAGCAAACAAATAAAATTCTCTCAAACGAATGGATGTAATAAGTGAGATTGAGAAACTCACACAAAGGGAGCCATTTCATTTACCATAAAGAATAATAACAAATTCTGTTATCTCAAAATTGTGTGAAACAACAAATACTGCCAATTATGAATATAATAAGGAGAATAAAATAGACAAGAAAAATCAGGTAATTTTATAAAATGTTATGAAGTTAATTTTACTTATTAAAACATAAACATATTACAATATTGACATGTTAAGGCAGAAAATAGGGATGAGTATTCCAAATCAAGGCACAAACATAGAAAAATAGATGATGAGTGTTTGCCCATAAAAATTAGTCTTTATAAAATATTACTCTTAATTTCCAGATAAATTTGAATAACAGACACATAGGAACATTTAATAGCAAATGGAAACTGAACCAAACAAATGGTTCTATAGCCAATAGTGAGCTCCATAAAGTTCCGAAGCACACATATGATCAACTTTTCCCTACTACATAGATTCAATGGAAGTTCAAGAAACAGAATGCAATGTGAGAATAGAAATAGCCAAACTTAAGGTAAACATGACTTATTTATCAAAGGACTTAGACTAAACTCAATAGCAGGTTATATCTAAAGCAATGATGTTTGGTATTTTGTCCTGAGATATGACTAAACATTATTTGTATTAGGCAACCTAGTACATAATATTTGGTCAGTCCTTTACTAAAGACTTCTGTATAGATTTTTATGCTTCTTAATGTATTATTAAGTCTTAAGAAAATAGTTTTAAGTTCAAACCTTTTCCAGATAAAATTTGGCTAGCTGAAAGAGTCTCTATTTTTTCTATCCTGAGGATGTCATCATACTTTCTTTAAAAGGCATGAATCAGTTTCTACAAATCTATTTATAATCTTGCTAGTAAAAGAGAAGAACAAATGTCAGAGTCAGGATGACAAATTTCTTATAAATCTTCATTTTTCAGACATCATTTAGAGTACAGTGAACTCTTGACTCTGTTCTCCTCCTTCCTGGGATTATACACTCAACATCCTATTGGGTAAGGTTTTCAACATACAACCTAGTGATGATGAGCAGTCATGGGCCTCCCTGGGATACACATCCTCCTTCCTGTCATTTCCTTTTTAAATGACTTTTAATGAAGTTTCCCCTAACCTAGGGGACTTGACTTCATACTGGTTTGTCCCATGACGATTTTTACCACTGCTTCAGTTTATTGCCCTGTTAATCTCTTGCATTCAGCGTTGCAATAGGCCTGAAAGAATATTGCTCCTATGTAGAGGAGGCTCATCTTACTCAGTGCTGTTTCTCCCTGCTGTTTTCTCTTACACTGAAAAGTTACTTGATACCATCCATGCTCCTCAATCCACAAAGGCCAAGTAAACACACTTAGCCTCTGCTGTTCTGTCTTAAAAGTATATCCTGATTCACAGCCTGTGAGCTACACATCTGTTCTTATAAACATTGTTAGGGATTTAATTAGCATCAGATGTGTCAACTTAAAATTATATGGGAACTTTTTTAAACTAGCGTATGCTTTTTTTTGCTTTGCAGAAAACCTGTGTATTAATATCATTTAGAGAACATCAGATGAGTTCAGAGTGCATTTGAGAATAGAAACTATTGCTAAATATAGCACTTCTATCATTGGCATTTCTATGTAAGGTATACCTACGCATTGTTTAAAGGAAGTCATGGTATAATTTATTTGAGTGCTTTTTGTGTATTTTTAAAGACAACTGAGGGATAGTTTGCTGGTATATTAGAGATAAGCTCCTTTCTAGTCTCAGTATCTTTTCTTTGGATGATAAATTACAGCACTACTCTATTCATGACCATAATCTGAGAAAAATCATTAAAAATTCAGGTTATCTAGTCAAATGTCCAAAGATGTTGGATTTTTTTGGTTTCAGACAATAGCTTAGAGTTTACGTTTAAAAACAAATTGAACTTCCATTACTTGAATCTAGTGGAGACAATTCACAAACCCAAACTCTGGTAAAATAATATAATAAAATAGAGTTTATTACAATATTAAGTGAAATATATGGAGTTCCCTCATGTCCTACTTTCTATTTCAGCCTCTTCTACCAAACCAGGAAATTAATTATAACTGATGAACCTACCCTGACACACTTAACACTACAAATTCTGTTTATGTCAGCTCTGAGTCTTTTTGTAACATACAATACTTGGCATTGATAAATATCATGTGTCCTACAGTTGTTTGTGTAATATATAGACGTTTCACTGTCCAAGAACCCAAAGTTCTTTGTGCCTTTATTCCTACTGCTTTCTCAATATCTAGCAATCTTTATGTAGTCTGGAGAGTTGTATCTTTTCTAGAAGTCATAGATTTGAAGTCATAGGGCATGTATATTTTGGAAGTTGGTTTGTCCCTCTTCATAATGTGTCATTAACAATCCTCCATGACTTCACAGATTAATAGATATTTTCATTTGGGTATTAAATCACATTCCACTTGGAGGTATAATACACTTTCTAAAACTCCCAAGAAAATTACATTGCAGTTCCTTCTACATTTACAACTGTGAATAAGCTGGTACAAATATCCATGTCGATATTTTAATGTAGACATGAATTTTTAGCAACTTTGTAATGAAAAAAAATGAATTTAAGGGTATGGAGAGGTGGCTCAGTGGTTCAGAGTGCCAACTACTCTTCTAGAGTACTAGATTTAGCTCCCAGGACACACATGTTGGCTCACCACCAACTGTAATTACAGTCCTGAGAGATCTGATGCCCTCTTCTGTCCTCTTTTGACACTAGACCTCTACATGGTGCATAAACATAGGCAAGGCACTCATACAAATAAAATAAATGAATACATTATAACATTAAAAATAATTCAAAATTTGCATTTGATATAGATAAGAATGTGCTTCATGTTATTGAGAATTACCAGTTTAGTCTGTAACATGGCTTATATCTTTGCATTCTGTGCAGTGATCAATGAATATTCTTCTGACTACACGCCCTCAGCAGAATTTGATCATGTCAGTGTTTTGAATTGTATGCCACTTCCATAAATATCTACAGACATGTCACTGTTGTTTCAATTTGCACTTAAGACATATAGATTTTAATCTATTTCATGTGCTTATTTTTACTTGTTTTGGTACTTGGTAATTTTGGTCATACCAGATCTTTTACCCAGTTTTTAAACTGTTTTTATTTGTTTTTAAGTTTTTGAGAATTTCATATTTGAGTACTATATATTCATCATTTCTTCTTTTCCCAAAGCCTTCCACATTCCCCATGATTTCAATGCAAGTTCATGATCTCTTCTACCAATGTTATTGCTATTATTGTATACATAAAATTATATGCATGTATAAGTTTGTACATTATGCATTTATTTTTATGTGTTCATTGACATATATTGCCTATAGCTCTTTATCAAGGAGTTGATTCTTGTCAAACTCTCCCTGTCAATTTATCATTTTCAGGCATTTGCCCCAGATATTGACTTAGGTCCTTTCTTTACATTCTTTTATTATTTATCTTGTAGAGTTCAAGTTTGTTTTTTATTTTTTAAAGATTTTCTTTTGTTTTTGTTTTGTTTTTTGAGACAGGGTTTCTCTGTGTAGCTTTGGAGCCTGTCTTAGAACTCGTTCTGTAGACCAGGCTGGCCTCAAGATCACAGATATCTGCCAATCTTTGCTTCAGGAGTGCTGGGATTAAAGGTGTATGCTACAACATCCCAGCTTAAAGTATATTTTTATATGTACCAAACTTTCAGTTTTCTCACGGTCTTTGCATTTGGTCTTGTGTTTTAAAAGTCCTCTTTCCAATTTCCATCTGATTTTGCTTATGTTACATCTAGCAATTTTGTGACCTGTATGTTATACCTAGATCTCCCATTAAGTTGTTTTTATGTAAATTAATTTTTTAATAAATCGAGATTTTTTTCTTGATTTATCTTTTTATTTATTACTTGAGAATTTCATGCAATATAGTTTGATTATAATTTTTTCCTCCCTCAAGTCTTCCCAGACCTTCTCCATCCCTCTTATAGATTCCTTCCAGTGTAATTATTCAGTGGATCCAGCACATTTTGTGAAGGTTGCTGTATTTATCTTACCACTCTCAGTTCTTTGTACAATCTGTGTGGAAATTTCTCTTACATGTTTATTATATATTTTTTATCTGTTTGTTTATTTTTTGGCAAGTATTCTCTCTGACTCACTGTAACATAGTACCACATCTAAGGCAAGGTATTGACAGTTCTCAGGTCTTGTTCTTTCCCTCCATATTGGGTTGGCTATTCTGGATCTTCTGTTTTAGAATCAATGTGTTGATATCTACAAAATACCTTCCCATATCACATTTTAAGGACATGCTTTTGAATCTGAATTCTGAATGTGAAATTTTTGATAGTGTTTTTTTGTTATGAAATATTTTCATCTAGGTGGTGGTGACTCATGCCTTTATTCCCAGCACTTGGGAGACAGAGGCAGGTAGATCTCTGTGAGTCTGAGGCCAACCTTGTCTACAAGAACCAGTTCTAGGACAGGCTTCAAAGCTACAGAGAAACCCTGTCTCAATAAACCAAAACAACAACAACAACAACAATAGTAATAAAATAAATAAATAAAATATATTCAGCTCTTCTGGACTTTAGTGTAAGACACCCAGAGGTAAATAATGAAACCAGAAACTTTAATCATATCAAGTGCAAAAGTTTCATAATGTCCTGCTTAGCTCTTTGTGCCATTTTATCATTCAAAAAGAGTTCACATTTATTCAGGATTGAAGCATATGAAGAAAGAGAATTAAAATAATTTGTCTGAAGGTGTGTAGTTAGCAAGTGACAGAATTTTAGTTACAAAATTTGATCTGATTGCTTAATGTTATTTCCCTGGCATTTTTGATAGATGTTCTTATCATTCACTCTCTCTGAAGGAAATTCTAGAAGGTTTGTTATTTTAAACAGGAGAAAAGACTTTAATCAGTATTGCTGTATTAGTATATTCCTGGAGAAAGACCATTAATTTAGCCATTTGAAAAACTCCAGATTGTGTCCTTTCTTCTGCTTGACTTATGATGTTAGGTAGATTCAATAAGTACACACTTATTTTTCTGTGACCTTTTAGTGACCTAGGATAACCATCAGACTTTAGAAATTCTTCTTTTATGCTTTGGCATCTCTCTTGGGAGTTTAAAATATATATTTTTTTAAAGAAAGTACCGTATCTTCCGTTTTTAATGGCAAAGCCACACGGCTGCCTTCTCAACTGCTTTGTAACTCATCTCTTATTTATCATATTCAAATCTGCAATCTTGATGCTATTTTTGTGATCGTAATTCATGCTCAGCAATCTGCTTCCATTCTCAACTTAGTGAGCTGGCAATCAATTTCTTAGCGCTATTTGGAAGAAAGCAAAATCTAAAAATGAAGCCATTAATATATTACAAGTAAGTACTTAATCTACTAGGTAGAAGCTGACAGATCACATTGGAATGAGTGCCCTCAGGCACCATGAGGCTAGAGAAAGAACTTGTGATACATGGCACTATTATGACCTTCGAGTTACTCAATTTATCAGAAAGGAAAAAATAGTTTCCTTTGTGTGGGTAAAATCCACTATGTGAGTCCTTTAACCGAAATTTCCAGAAGAAGCAAATTAGTCATTGCAGAAACTCACTAATTAGGCTATTTATCCTCCCAAACAGAAATGGGATTGTTAAAACTCACTAACGTGCACTTAGTCTTAGTAGTTCTTAACTGTATGTTGCGTGAGATCACTCTGAAAATCAGATTACACTGGGAGAATTGCTGGAAATGTGTGGAGAGCCTTTTACTATTAGACTTTTCTAATTCTCCACACCTCCATCAACATTATATGCTCTCATATTGTTATTAACACATATTTAACTATGATAAACAGTATTATTCCCTAGAATTAAGGCTTTTAACTTATGTATAGTGCTTTTTTTAAAAAATTTTCTTTTGGATCTGGAGAGATGGCTCAGTGGTTAACAGCATTTACTGCTCTTGTAGAGGACCTGGGTTCAATTCTTAGCATCCACATAGTGTTCACAGCCATCATATGGTTCACATCCACAATTCCAGCTCTGTGAGGCTTGGTGCCCTCTTCTGACCTCCTCTGCGCTGAACATACATCCAGGGGACACACACACACACACACACACACACTGACATAATGTATACATCAAAGATGATATGGCTAAATCTAATTTTAATATGAAATTTTTGAATTGGATTGTCTTCTTTTACTCTTACAATATTTATGACAGAATTATTACCATTCCCATCCTACTAATGTGGATATTCAAGCTTTGTTGGGGGAGCTGAGTGGTTTAAGTTTTGCATATCTAGCAGAAGAACCTTTTCTCAGTTCTCATACAAGAATCAATAAACAGGTCATTCCTAGCTCATCATTAATGTTCAATAAATATTTGTTTAAAGTTCTTTTAAATACCAATTCCCATACTCACTTGTGAGTATTTTTTATATTATTGTGACCTCTTTGTTATCTTACATCCTGCTCTTCCATCCAGAATTCCACAATATACTTTGTCATTGTCTTTTCGGAAGTTTCTCGACTTTTTGGAAATTTTGTATTTTCCTTTTTTTGGTAAATTTAAAGATAATTGGTTGAATATTTTATATAAATCTTTTCAGATGGAATATGATTAGTTTTCCTTTATTGTTTTAGAAGTTGTGAATCTGTGTATCTGTACATGTTTATACACATGTGTACACGTGCTTGTATGTTTATGTATGTGTACTTGTGTGTAAGCCAGAGATCAAAGTCTGACATGTTGCTCTATTATTCTTCACCTCCTTTTTAAGACTTTCTCACTCTGAAGCTGGAGCTCATTTATTTGGTTAGGATGAATGACTAGTAGTTACTGAGTTCTTCTTGTCATTGTACCTCTTCTGAAGTGGTTTGTCGGTGCACACCATGCTTGGATTTTACATGGGTGTTAGGGATTCAAGGTCAAGGTCTTATACTTGCATGGCAGGCATTTTGCCAAAAAAATATTTCTCTAACTCTTTTAAAATAATTATTATTATATATTCTTGTGTGTGCTCATGGGCTTCACAGTGCCATGTTTATTTAAGTCTATTATTTATAGTGACTTTATTCACCCTGTCACAAATTTCTCCACAGCCTGCTCCCATCTGTCCTCTTCATTCACTGTTCTTGTTTTTACTTTCATACCATTTTTATATCTATATGTGATTATGTTTAAAATCTAGAATGAATAAATGAGATAAATATTATATTTGTGACTAACTTCAGATGCGTTCAGAAGAAACATCTTAGCTTCAAATTACTGTTTGTATCACATGAAAAAATATATGTTCTTACTGTGATGTCACTGTTGGTGTGCACACGGCAGGTGGCCATCTGTGTTTCAGGTTTCTTCACCCTAAGTTGAGATTGTTCCCTCTTTTCATAATCCACGAAGCATAAAGAGGGTACAGTTACACCCTATGTCCTTTAGTGGGGAGTGTCTTGTTAGAATATTTGGAATTTCTCTGTACAGTAGATGTCCATAGATTCACTTATATATTAGTTTGTTTTCCACACTTTACATTTTAATTAACTACCACTTTTTTCATTGCTTATATGGTAAGTAGAGGCTGGTTTATCTTCTAGTTAGCTGCCTTAACCTTTGGTCATTACCTCCTTTATTTACATTTCTTTTAGTTTTGGTTTTATTTTTAGTGTTTTTGTTCTTCTATGTTTCTACAGTAAATCATATGTCATTTAATATCTTCCTGTCTCAGTCTTGGCACCAGTCATTTCTCCAGTGATTTCTGATTCCTTTTTCTGGGAGCTGGAAATATTAATGCTATAGGAAAATATTTCTTGCCAGATCCTTTATTCTGTTCAAAAGAATCTCTATATTAATCACTTAATACATTCAGTCCCATAATTCTGAGCACAGAAGTATCTATATTGTGGTAAGCTAGAGTTCTTTGTAACAAACCTTCATTATACCTTGCAATTTTTTATGGGTTCATAGATTACTTATCTCTAATAATCCAAACACGATTTAAGAAATAATAATAATAATCGTTATCATCCAAAACCAATTCTTGCTCCCATCCATTTGTTTGTCTTTGTCAGTATCTATAGACCTGAGTTTCTTAAGAGCTAAACTTTGCCCCAGGGCAAATTACTTTACCACCAGTAATAGAGTTCTTATGTGTACCTGATTTTGCTTTAGGACTGAATGCTTCCATTCACTTTCAAAGATAATTAGGCTATTTATTCTTAGCTACCTATTTAAACAAAATGCTTGAACACTAAAAATAAGTTTTATTTAGTGGATAACAATATAGTTAACAGCTTAGAAAAATCCTAGAGTTACTTACAATTACAGATGGGTCAGTGATATTAGTTGTGTGTCTATGATAAGTGTAGAATGTGCTGACATAAAACATTGTTTAAAGCAATTTTGTCTCAACTGGGAGGAACTCAGTGCTAAAGAGGTTGATTAGAATTTAGGAAGTCTCAGGATTAAACTACAGTACTGCAAAAGTTCCTTTTCTTCTTTTTATGGTTTAGGGTTATTTCAATTCTTTCTATATTATGAACATCTTATGAACATCTAAAAATAAATAATCCATATAACAGATCAGTTATTTGCTATGTAATTATAGCTGCTGTGGGACAATGGTCTTATCCTGTACAAATTTGTTTCTTGTACTTGTTTAATACAATGCTGATTGGGTGGCAGCCAGGTAGGAAGTATAGGCTTGGCAATCATGCGGGCAGTAGAGATGGGGCAATGAGAACAGGTGAATTCTGGGAAGAGAATTCTGCAGTCTGTAGTCGTGAACGAGCTGCAGAGGAAACAAAATGTGACTGCCTCTCCAAAAAAGATACTGAGCCAGTGGTTATCTCAGAGAAGAATTATGAGCTAATGTAAGTTATAAGAATTAGTAAATAAGAAGCCTGAGCTAATGGGTGATCGGTTTGTAACTAATGTATACCACTGTGTGATTCTTTGGGACTTAACGGCTGCAGGACCAGGCAGGACAGAAAACCTCAGACAACATATAGCAAATGTTTAAAAAAAACTATAAAAAGCTGCATAGACTTATTTTAACATTTATCTTTCAATTAACTTAAATAAATAATAATAAGTATTTCTAAAAAAATTTTACTCGGGGCTGAAGAGAAAGCTTATGGATAGAAGTGCTATTTCCATTTTCCTAGATAACCAGAGTTCAGTTCCTAGCACTCATGTCAGAAAGTTTTCAGGGTACGAGCACACTCTGACCTCTTTAGGTACCTGCCCTCATAGAGTCATGCGGATACTTATGGGAAGACACACATACACATGATGAAAAATAATAAACACATATCCTTAAAATAATTTTATACTTAATTTCAAATACAAAATTACTACCAAAATCATGACTTAAAACCCATTTTAATACAAATTATATAAATAACTATCTACCTTTGAGTATTAAATTGAGTTTCTTCTGAAAATATTAAACAAATATGATTTTATTCTTATAAAATAGACAGTCATGCCAAATTTAGTGATTTCTTCCAGAGATTCATAGAGAAACCTTAAAAACTTTAAAGCCCATTTAGATTCATTTCAAAATATTCAGTTAGAAGCATGAATAATTATCTTAAAAATAATTAGAAAATAATATAAATTGAAAGGAAAAAAGACAATGACTAGGATGCTTCATTTTGTTTTTTAAGTCAAACCGGATAGCATGATAAGACTCTAAGTATCACAGAGTCAAACAAATACATAGACTGGAGGGGTTTCTGAGATTAAGGCAAATAGAATGAACAAGGCCTAAAGGATAAGGCCGTGAAAAAGAGCAAACCTTTCCCAGAATATCGGACATTAAACATTTAGAAGCCTACATTGAAGGAATCTTCTTTTGATTAAAATTTAATGGTTTTTATTTATAACATGACTACCTTTGAGGTTTTATATATTCATAACTTCAAGGCTTTCTCAGATATTTCAAGTACATTCAAGCTTTTGTAATAAGGAGTCATCTTTAATTAATGATTGATTACTTCCAGAAACGTTTTAAAGCAGTTTGTAAGGCAATGTTGAGCTCCTAAGAGAAGGTGCCTCCCTGAATGCTCTAGTGGGTGGGTGTCCTCTGTCATAACAGAGTTCAAAACAAAGTGTGTTATACAGACCACAGAGATGAGAAATTACACATGTACTTTGCAAGACACATACATTAATACATGTGTAATTGTTGTGCTCTTTCCAAGGCATTATTTATAGCATGGTTGAACCACAGAGGTGAAGGTGGCTTTGATTTTGAGCCAAATTACACTGGTTATAATGTGTGCCCTCTTTTTTCCTGAAGAATTTGTATTGTATGTCAATGTGTTTTCCAAACTTAACCTCCTTTTATTTGTCTAGGAAACTATTGAAAACCCAATATGAGAAACATATGTACCTCATTTGTGCAGTGTGTGATCATCATTCACTGGGGCATAAATTAATTTCAAGTGGCATGCTCTTGCCTAACTTCCAAATAATTGCCTGACTGTTGCAAGTCTTATTTTTCCATGTTTTCCATGTAAATTTCATAATGACTTAGGAATAAAACCATTAAATGCAATCATTTCTCAAATAGCCAATATTGTCTTACTATCTTGTTCATGGTGGTGCCAAGATTTAATAAATGGAATGACATAATTGTTCAAATACAATGTGAAAACAGGTTAAATTAAAAATCATCAAAAACTACAAACTAAAAACAGATATTCATGAGAGGAAACAAAACCTTTGCATATTAATGAAATTAGGAAAACTTATCATTCATTTGATGACCCTACTTAAAAAAATCAGTGAAAGACAAGATATCATTAAAATGAGTAATTGCTAGTAACTAAGGTTTCAAATATATATAAAAATTGAAGTTTTTGGGTAGAAGATGAAGATGATACTAGTAACATATTTTCATAGCATGGTGGTTAACATATGAATGTAAAATATAAAATGAAAATAGTAAAGGTTAAATCTAAATGTAAATACTATGGAGATTCTTTTGAATATTCAAAGTTTCAGGATGAAGACTTTGTATTAACCTGAGGAAAAATACCTTTCATCATATTTATACAGTTAGGAAATTGGTACAAAGCATTGCATATAGAAGGATAAAATGAATAACAGGATGCACATATAGGAATCCAAGAATTGGTATAATCAGCAAGGTGAGAAACAAGGGTTAAACTAACTTGAGCATAGCTAACATTTTAAAACACAGGGCCTAAGTAGTCAAATATTATGATTTTGTGACTAAATTTGCTAACACTTATAACTTCTAAAATATGAAATCAAAGATGACACACAGTTCTGGTTCCAACTTCCTGTCAGAAAATGCACCCTTAACACTGGTAAGAGTAGTTGGCTCCTAAAAGCTTGGAAAAATCCCTAGAGGACATGTATTATTTAGATTATGAGAATTCTTTATACTGCTATGATATGACATTTTAACTAATCCTGTGCTGGGCCTCTTGGGTATAAACCGTGGTCCTCCCTGATAATGATGTGTCCAGAAGTTACAAGCAAGCAAATCACCATTTCCTGGAGACATTTTTGCTCTCCTGATACACATATTCATATTCTTCCTAAAATATTGTGAATTTGAAGCTGAAGAACTTGCTCAGCAGCTAAGAACATTTGCTGATCTTGCATCAGATGAAAGTTTATTTCCCAGCTCTCATGTCAGGTGGCTCATGACGCTGTGTAGCTCCAGCTCCATTAGATATGATTAATTTTTTTGGCTTTTACATGTACTTGAAACTTAGTGTAAATATGTACAAACACACACATACTAATAACAACAGAAATTTTATTTTTAAAGATTGTAAATTTCTAGAAATGTAAGAGGAATAAATATGTAAAATATAACTTTTGAATTGAACTGGTCATGTTAAAATGAACTAGAATCAATACATTTGGATTTTGTTGACATCAGTTGGAATTAAATATTGAAATGGGTTATTAAAATTTCAAAATTTCAATTTCCCTGGGAGTTAGGTGTTTATCCACACACTTAATTATGTGGAATCATTTGCTGGTTGTTTTGGTAGATGCAATGATGGCTAGTTTTCATTCTCAGCTTGACAACATGTAGAAACACATGGAAAGAGTTTCAGTGAGGGATTGCTTGCAATAGGTTGGCTTGTGATCATGTTCACCGGGCATTTTCTTGATTACAATAATTACAGTGCAAAAATTCAGTCCACTCTCGGCAACACCATCCCCTGAACTCAGATCCCTGGACTGCATAAGAGTGGGGAAAGTGAGCCAAGAACAGGGAACGTGTATGCATTCAGTTCTCTCTGTCATTTAATGCAGATAGGTTGTGGGTGCTGTTTTAAGTTCTAGCCACTTTGACCTTGGCTTCCCTACTATGATGATTCTAACCCAGAATTGTGAGTTAAAATACACCCTTTCTACCCTACTTTACTTTTTGTCAAGGTGTTTAACATAGCAACAGAAATGAAACGAGGAAAAGTATTGCCAGTGTTTGCCTAATTACATTCATTGTATTTGTGTGTGTTCACATGTGCTCATGTGGTACTGAAAATAAAGCCTTTGTGCTAGATAAGCACTTTATCATGGATTTTACACTTTGTCTAATTCAAACAAGTATATCTATGAACTGAATTTTAATTAAAATTAGAACTGAAGTTTTAAGTATTAATTTATATTTGGCACTTAATTTTGCCATTTAGGAATTTATATAGCTTTGAAGTAGCCAATGGATTCTAATGAAAGGAGAAACTCCAACAAATACTATCATAAAACATTAATGTAAACAAAGGATCTTTTGCAACTTAGGTGGACAAATCACTCTAAGGAAATAGAAAAGAAATTCTGAAAATGGAGAACAAAAATGTCTGTGTGTTTCTGCTGTGGACAATTTTAAAGGAAAGATCTGGTATCAGAAAAAGGGAAAGAATTCCCTAACTTTTCTTTGGGAACACGGAATTAGTTGGGTTTTCCTTAGTCAGTTAGTTGCAACCCAGAGTTAAATGACAAAAATGTCATTAGAATAGAAGAGATTTACAGGCATCAAGTCAAAATGGCATTTCAATTCTGGTGGGATTTTCAGTATTGTCAGTATTATTCTAGGGAGTCCATTCTCAGCTCAAAGTAATAAATCACTACAAAATATTCCTTGTCTTTTTTAACTTACATATATGGCTAAAATTGGTCCTAAATGAATTTTCCAGTACTTGAGCAGTGGATTTTAGAATCATAATCCTCTTCCTCCCTCAGCCCACACTCTTTTTGTTATCTATATTACTTTAAATTGTGTCTTTAGGTTGTCAAAGAACCTCGAAAATGTGATTGAGTTCACGGATCTGAAGATAGACAAATCATGTTGGACGGTAAA
The DNA here is from genome assembly GCA_001685095.1 of Ellobius talpinus. NCBI lineage: Eukaryota > Metazoa > Chordata > Mammalia > Rodentia > Cricetidae > Ellobius > Ellobius talpinus. The sequence goes on from LOJH01022485.1 coordinate 14,807, forward strand.
TCTACGCATATGCACTCTTAAATATGAAGTAAATGTCCTGCTAGATTTTGTAGACAACAAATGGAACCATAGTAAATTATTTAAGTCAGACATTTGTCTGCATGGAAAGATCCTCTCCTTACTTGTTCCAATGATCTTCCTTGAATTGTCCAATAATTGGTAAAACTAAAATTTATTAAGGTAAATGTGACCCCTTATGAAAAATAGAAGGGAGAATGTTATTTTTGAAAATAAAAGAACCCACTGGGGGCCCTGATGAGAGGCTTAGTGAAAGAGGGGCGAACAGTGTAGAAACGGGAAGGGAAGCAAAAAATTAGTCCAAGGAATTTGGGGAAGTGACATGTTTATGGAAAGATGTCACCAAGAGGCTTGGAAAGGAAAGTTACTGACAGGTGACTACTAAGCTGGATCTTTTGATGGGAACTAGATAATACAACATGTTTAGCCAAACAAAGATCACCAAGAGCTGGAGAAGGCATCCTAAGTGGTATTGATGCAGGAAATAGATATGATGGGCTATGAACTGGCAGGGAGCCTGAACTCCATATAAGGATATTTTTGAGAGCATGAAAACCAACAGGGAAGACACTGAAAAAGGAAGATAAATGATTCTAATATTACACTGGGTTTTACGACAGTGGTAGAATGCTTGACTAGTACTTGACCAATAAATGTGTTGTATGAATCTCAGCTACACACATACTCACGAACACATACATACACATGCACTATCATGTGCAAAGACATGCACATACACACACAAATAGGAAGAAAATTTTTCTATAGAAAGCCACATTTCCTTTATTTACTGTCTTCTTCCCATTTCTTCTGCTTTCTTCTCCTACTTCCCGCTGTGGGAATTGCCCTAAATTTTGATTCATGAGCTCTGCAAAAGAAAACACTAAGACTTGTTAAATTCAGTGATGTCCTCCATGTCTGAGAACAGTTGTTAAGTGTGAATTTGTTTTCAGATCTGTTTGTATTCTTCTTATCAAAATGTTCAATGTAAACAAAGTACCACTATTAGAATGAGATATGCGAGGCTCTCCATGCACTTTGGCAGAAAAATGTTGTATAAATGGAAAGTGAGGTGTATATTTTAAAGAACACATGAGTTTATTCCTCTAGGGGACTTGCTAATTTACAGACTGTGCTTGTTCTGGAGGTAAGTGCATGATTCATAAGTTAGTTTGCAAGTAATTTTATATTACAGAAAGGGAGCTAAGAGGATACTTAACAGTTTCCAAGTATTTGAAAGATTTATTTATGGTAATCAACTGTTCACAATTTTATTGTAGCAAAGAAAAGGGGAGATGAGTTTAAATTTTACCTGCAAAACTTTGTTAAACTTATAAATCTTGCTTAAGCATATTGCGATCTTGTGAACTGTTGGAATGGAGAGATATATCTTCCTTTTATTCTGATTTCCAATTCTTTTGCCTCTGTGTTTTCTCATTATTGTGTATATACTTCTATATTTTCCTACATAATTAGTAAGTTTGTGTCATTCTTTGAATTTAAGCTATTTTCATTAGTGTCTTTTATCTCAACCCAATATCCTGTTGGTTATATTTAGTTATTCATTCATCCTCAGTTTTGAATTCCATTGCAGTATTTAAATACGTTCCAGACTAATGAAAATTTCATAGTTACTTGGAGGAAACATCTCTCTGCATATATCTCTGTACACATATGAGGCTGTACATATTGCTCAGTAAGAGAACCCATAAGGGCCAGCAAGATTGACTCAGGGGTTAAATTCATCTCAAGCTGAGCTTGATGACCTGACTTCCATCTCTTGCCCACCTATTGTTGAAGTAATTGTTCTCTAATTTTCACACACATAAACTGAATTGTGCAAGTGCTTTATCCATCATGCACACTAAATATACAAATATAATAGAGTATGTAGATAGTTGTTTTAGATTCTGGGATCAATATTTAGCAACAACAAAGAAAAACAATAGCATTAGAATGTTTTAGGCTTAAAAGCTATAAATGGTTCCTGTCTTGATTTTAATTACATGGCTTTTTGTATCAGCGATGCCAATTTTTTCTTAATGAACAAATGACTGAGATATTTATTTTCCAACTTATAGGCTTCTTTATCACTATTAAAAATTTCAGTGTCATTCCAACTTGCATAATTTCTATTGTAATTTTTTTCTTTTAATGCACTACACAGTTTGAAGGGAGATGTTCTCTGTAAGGATCTAGACTCACAATTATTTGATTCCTGTCCATTTCACTGTACACGTGCAGCCATCAATAAAGTCTTTGGACATAAGTATGGTGTGAAGTCCTAGCGCAAGAGTTAATTGCCACCTAAATGTTACCATGACTACAGTTCCAGACACGCTAAAAAGACAGGTACTGTGAATTGATGACAATGGGAAATAAACAGGAGGCTCTGTTGTGCCACTGACAAAATGTGAAACAAAAAATAATTTTCATAACCCACTGCTGATTTTGAAATGCTCTAGGCCATCTTGGTTCCACAGGTAGAAGCATAATAAAGGAAGGAAATGTAGCATATGGCTGAGTTGTAATCCTGTGGGATGTGTGAATGATGTAACAGGCAGGGAAATTGAGGGCTTAGGAAGGAAAAGCACAGATGACCATAGGCAGACAATGTAAGACCCAGGAAACTAGGTGTGCAAATAGAGCATGAATAAGCTAATACCATACATGATAATGAGCTTCCCACAGGTCTTCCACATTGCAGAATTAGACATCTAAGTTTTATACAAGTAAACATTTGTTAAAATTGGATGCATGAATGGAAAATGCGTGTTCTTAGCTAAAGCAAACCCAGAATAAAACAAAAAATTAGTCTTTGGAAAACATTAGAAAAAGAATGACAAGGGCAACAAGAAAAAATGACATTTACTAATTAACAGGCATAAGGTTTTTGAAACAGGTAAAGTCCTTTGTTTTCCAGATGATGTACAACATGTAATTCTTTCATTGTAAATAAGGAAAATACAGTACAGAAATGCTATATTCTCTAAACCTTGTAATTTGTTCATCCAAGCTTTTGAGAAACCTTTTTTTGGGGGGTGGTAAAAATTTCTTGTGATAGTATCACAAATTTTGATGTGAAATAAAAATATGATGTATTTTCAACATCATTTATGAGTCATGATAGCCTCATCAAAGATTAATATTCATAAATTTGCATTCCTTTTACATTTTATGTATAATTTATCATTTATTTAGTAATGTGTGTATGTGTTGTGTTTTTACATATATGCACATGCTACAGTGTAAATAGAAAACTCAGAGGCAAGCTCATGGAAGTCAGTTCTTTCCTTCTAACAGGTAGATTCTGAAGATCAGTTTCAGATGTGGACTTTGGCAGTGGGTGCCCTTATCCACCAAACCATCTTTCCAGCATGTGTATATAGCTTAAATATATACTTACTGTTCATTGTTAAAAATAGACCAACACATAGGGAGTACACACTAAATTGCAAATGCATGTCTCACAGAAGCATATGGAGTCTCAATCCGTAGTAAATATATAGGATTAAGATCTCCTTTCTTATTGGATATTAATCAGGACTAAATTCAATCCAGTGTTATTAGCCTAATATTCCTTGATTATACTGTCTATAAATACTCATATCATCAAATGTTCTTGAAACTATTATTAACATCATAGTTCCTCATTAGTTATGTGTTGCATAAATTTTACATTTTATATTTACAAGAAATTTAAAGATTAATACAAAATAAATGAGCCTTGATATGATGACTGAATCAAATGCCTTTCCCTTTGTTCTTCCAGAAAACTAATACTTATGCAGCCACTAAATGGTAATATGATAAAATATTATTTGAGTAAAATTGGAGACAGAGGAGCTGACTCAGTGGGCAGGCATGCTTGCAGCACAAGTAGAAGGATATGTATTCAAAGTTTCGGAATGCATATAGAACTCCAGCCATTCTTGTGCAGGTGCCTGGAACACCAGATGTTGACAGAGGTATGAGAAGGAAGCAAAGATTAGAGGATCACTGAGGCTTGTTTGTTGCCAGGTTAGGTCCAGGATGTAGTTAGAGACTGTGCCAAAGAGAAGTAAACCATGATAGAGATGATAGAGCAGGACACTGACTGTCTCTTCTGGCCTCTGTATTCTACCAAGAGCACACACACACACACACACACACACACAGTGTCATACATACACATGCCCGTACGCATGCACACACACAGTGTCATACACACACACACAGTGTCATACATATACATGCCTGTACGCATGCACACACACAGTGTCATATACAAACATGCATGTACTCATGCACACACACAGTGTCATACACACCACACATACACACATATCACTCTCTCTCCCCCTTTCTCTCTCTCATACACAAACATACAAAAATTTTATTTCCAAGAGTAAAATGGAAGCTATGGAGACAACATTATTATAAAGGTTTAGACATGTCAATGGATTTCCAGTCAGATCTGTCTATCTCCTTGGCACATGTTTGACTTGTTTTTCTTTTTTTGGGGGGAAGGGTATCTTTCTTATTTATTTTTTCTTACTGTTTTTAATTAATATTATTGAGTTATACATTTTTCCTGCTCCCTTCCCTTTCCCTCCCCTCCCCTTCTACCCCCTCCCATGGTCTCCATGCTTGAGGTTTACTCAGGAGATCTCGTCTTTTTCTAGTTCCCATGTAGATTAGATTTATGTATGTCTCTCCTGGAGTCCTCGTTGTCTAGGTTCACTGGGATTGTGAATAGTAGGCTGGTTTTTCTTTGCTTTGAGTCTAAAAACCACTTAAGAGTGAATACATATGATATTTGTCTTTCTGGGTCTGGGTTTCCTCACTCAATATGTTTTCTAGATACATCCATTTGCCTACAAATTTCAAGATATCTTTATCTTTTTCTGCTGTGTAGTACTCCATTGTGCAAATGTACTATATTTTCCTTATTCATTCATCAGTTGAGCAGCATTTAGGTTGCTTCCAGGTTCTGGCTATGACAAAAATGCTGCTATGAACATCACTGAGCACATGTCCTTGTGACATGATTGAGCATCCTTTGGATATATACCCAAAAG
>LOJH01022486.1:6139-19883 GCA_001685095.1 Ellobius talpinus
TCTTGTAGACCAGGCTGGCCTCAAACTCACAGAGATCCGCCTGCCTCTGCCTCTAAGAGTGCTGGGATTAAAGGCGTGCGCCACCATCACCTGGCTGAGGATATTTTTATTGTGAAGTTTTGTCTCTCTGTGTGTGTGTGTACGTGCATCTGTGTGTCTGTCAGAGGAGACAATCCCACTCTGACAGTATTTGCTCAGCTCTTATGATCACTATTCCACTTTGGAATTTTTTAAGGATCTTAAGTGCAGTTTGAACTGACCTGAAATTCTCTTGTATGGTCAAGGTCGCCTCCAGTGTTAATCTGGTTAACCAAAGGCTAATCTTTTCTCAGGTCACAATCATGTCTTTCACTGTGCTTACTTTTTCACTGTTCATACTTTTCTTTAGGAGTCTTTGCTTTCTATTAGGTGTGTGTCTCTGTGCATATGTGTGTACATTTGTGTGTGACAGAGGACAATTTAATGGGAGTTGTTTCTCTCCTTGGACCCAGTGGACTCCCACTTTTATGCTTGGCAGTAGGTACCTTTACAGGCTGAGCCAGTTTGCTGGTTCTCTTGAAGTCTTGATCTTCTTGATCCCTTTTCACTTTTTTCCTAACCTATGTAGTGTTAACATGAAAACTTCATGTTGATCTTGCAGGAAGAAGCTTGATCCTGAGTAGGGTGTGTGTGGTGTACACAGCCGTACAGATGCCTGGTCACAGATTTTGGTATCATTCAGGACTGGTGGGGTCTTACAAATGGAGGAAACATTTAGAAGAGGAGGACAAGAAAGATTTGATTTTATGTTCTTAAATTATAGCCCATGTTAAACTAAGTGGCAATAAAGATTCTTGGCAAGACATCGGTGATTTCACCAGTTTTACTTCACACTCATACATAACATACACCATTTATTTTCATTGTGAGTTTTTTAAAATCGGAAATGTTTCTATGTTTAGTGAAAATAAACATGGCATTATTGGATAACTAGTGATTAGGTAACATTAAAGAGACCTACAGACACATATGACTATGAAATGGGATTCATAACAACAAGCATAGAGGAAGTGAGGTGTAACCTAATCAGTTTTCATCTAAATGTAGACAAAAATGCCCTAACAGCAGAATGTTCTCTGGGGCTCAAAACAAAGGACTTTATGCTGACAAGATGGGTTTTTGGAATGTCTTATTTGGTATCCTGAACATGGAGAATCTCTTCCCCCTTTTAGGGGTGGATACTGGACAAACTGTGGTTTTGTCAATCTATTTGTCAAACTGAGAATGGAAAGTTCTTTTGACCTATGCATAGCTGGGAAGTTCTGCAAGACTGTATTATAGATGCTTAAAAGGGCCATTGGGTTTTTGCTTTGCATGCTGCTCCTGTGTGGTGGATTACTTTGAAAGGTGATTCATATAACCTTTTCCAAATGTCTGTTTTGCAACCTCAGGGAACTTGCAGCTGCTCAGTCATTTCAACTGTCCTGATGGCAGCATAGGAAACATTTCAAAGTGGTGTTGACAGGCAGAAGCCAGGTGTCTTTTGGGATTTTGCTTCTGAATTTGCTTTATTAAAACTGTTAACAGTTGAAAGTCAGGATTTGGGTGGGTTTGTTGATTGGTTTGGTTTAGAATTTTGATTCTGGAGATTGAGCACACTAGGCAAGTGCTTCTACTACATAATAATACCCTAAGCTCTCAAGTGTATCTGTTAATGAAATAATTCAGTAAGCAGGTTTTGAATTAATGTGTATGGTGAAGTTGAAAGCTGAATTAAAATGATTAAAATTTAAATTGTTTCCTAGGGAAACTAGTCTAGTGAGATTAAAGAAATAAAGATAGAAAGAACAAGAAAAACAAATATTATGTTTATTTTGTGGCAGAGGAACTAATTGGAGGTAGTTCTTACTGTGTGAGAAGGTTACGACAGTTGTTTAGAAAATTGAACAAGCATAACTTTACAATAAAAGGGGCTTGGGTGTCCTGAAATGCAAATAACTAGTCTTTAAACATAAAGCCCATAGAAAGGATGGCCTTGATACTTTGCTTTACAAATGACAGTATGGATGAGTAGAATCAATATAACAGGAGTTTATTTTATTTTGGTGGGTTTTTTTTTTTGAGACAGGGTTTCTCTGTGTAGCCCTGGCTGTCCTGGAACTCTGGAGACCAGACTGGCCTTGAACTCATTGATTCACCTGTCTCTGCCTCCTGAGTGCATCACCACCATCTGGCCCAGCTGTTTTAATTTTTAAAAGATTAGCTGAAAATAATTAGATGAGCACCCAATGTTAGGATTATACCATTAGGTTTTTTTCATATTATTAACCAGTATAATTTTTTTTAAAGAAAAAACCCCTAATACTGTGAATTTGCATTGCATGTATTTTTTTGCTTTTTGTGCTTTTCAAAAAAAAAGATGATTGTTACTTTAAATTGTGTGTGCCTGTGCATGAGTGCAGGTGGCTGTAGAGGCCACAGTTGTTGGTTTCTCTGAAGTTGGAGTCACAGGTGGCTGTGAACTGCCCTGCGTGGGTACTGGAAACTGTAGTTGGGCCTTTTGCAAGAACAGTAAAAGCTCTTAAACCTCAGCCAACTCTCCAGCCCATTTTGTGTTTTGAAAGTCTCATTCTGTAGTTCAGGTTGGCCGGGAACTCACTGTAACCCAGGTTGACTTTCTAGTTTATGGTGGTTCTATTGCTTTTGCCTCCTGAGTGCTGGCATTACAGGCATGTGCCACCAGGCCCAGATGAATTTTATTTATGGAAGGAAAAATGACATTTTAGGACAAGATATTTATCTCGAGAAATGCTAATTTTTAGAGGAAAAATACATCATGCTATTGAAAAGTACATTTTCAAATGTGGCTTGGAAAATGCTACAGTGCTTGTCTTAAAACTTTGTAGAGGAATATATCACTAAAAAAGGGATTTTTCTAATCACCAGGATACAAATTTGGAAACCATTCCTTTTCATTTGGGTGGAAACAGGGCCCACTGGATGTGAGTGAGCAGCTGTCAGTGTTCTCAGAAGCAGGTGGTTGTTGGTTAATTGCTTTCCTTTCCATTTTGAGTGGCAGGCCATGTGTCTTTGCTGATTCTGAAATGTGAAGACATTTCCTACCATCAAGGTCATAGCTTCTTTTTATAGAATGGATTATTGATTTCTGTACTGGAACTTCATTCTCAAGTTCCCTTCTTAAAGGAGGAAGTGCAAGAGTGGGAATAAGGAGTGCCTCTGAAACTCTGAGAACTGCTCTCTTTAACCAGTTGAAGATGCTGCCCTGCTATTTTTATCTTATTTACAGATATTTTGGTTCCTGCTTTGTAAAAAACACAGCAGATACTTTGTTGTCTGGGATCAGAGTCAGTGGAAGGAGGGAAATAATATGAATCTTCTAAATTTCAAGGAGCTGTGCCCCTAGTTTTTGTCTGATAAATTGTAGCATTAGAGGATAAAACAAGCTAGGTGACCCATGCTGGAGAAAGCAGTTGTCTCAGCAGTGTTCAGGTCAGAGTAAGTCAGGCAAATGAGCAATTTTAGTTTGAGACTAGTTAACCAAATGAGAAGTGTTTAATTGGTAAACATGAGTTCTCTTCAGAAGTTTTCTCAAATAATCAAAACAGTACAGTGTATTTTATTCAACAGTCTCCCTATTTTTGATGGTCAAGATGATTTCGGTCTTTAGTCTGAGTAGGTGCCTATGAGTTTTACAGTTACTCAGGACCTTGAATTTTACCTTTAGTATTCAGTGTGTGGACACAGCCTTAGGTTCTGCTTCAGAATGTATCTGAAGACTGACTTATGTTATCCTCTGGGTTGTTACTGTCTTCTAAGCTGCCTTATTTCCTAGATTGTAGTAACAGGCCCCCCCATCCATCTTTGTGCTTCTACCCATATCATTTTCCAATCTGTTTTTATAAAGCAGCTGGAGTGATCTCTTATTTAAAACAAATTGTCATTTTTGAAAGAAACTGTTAATTGGCTTCATTTGAGGGTCATTGTTTTCTGAATGAAAGCCAAAACCTTATGGAGCCTATAAGGTTCTCACTTCTGACTCTGCATTTCTTTGTCCTCTTTTCCAGTAGCACTGGCCCTCCTGTTTTTCCTGGAACACCCAAAGCATGTCATTTATGATTGTGACTACAGCTTATCTGCTTGTCTAAAATGCTCTTGAGTATTTTTTTGGATCACACCCTCTAGGCTTGTTTAAAATGTCACTCTTCTAGCAAGTTCTTTCTTTTTAAAAAATTGGAATCCCTGTTTCTTCTGGAACTACAGATTGTTTTGCTTTGCATTTTTCTCTAAGGAGTGGTATTATATTTATCTTCTTTTTTCCCACTAAAATATAAAATTTATTCCAATAGAGAAATTTGTTTTTGTTACTTGCTTTTTGCCTTAAGAGTATATGACATAATATAAATCCAGTAAATATTTAAATTAATATATTCTTATCTAGACACAAATTTTAGGTCATCTAGATAAATTCAGATTAGGTAATTTGTGTTTATTTTAATGGGAGATACAGATATTTTTGTTCATGAAGGTTGGATTTGTTTTAGGGAAAATGCAAGGTTTTGGCAGTGCATACAGTATACATTTGGCTTTAAGTTGCCTGATCATACAGACTAATCAGACTCATTTGCATGACTTCCTGTTAAAAAATAACAGTATGTAAACTTGTGTTTTAGACTTTGGGGTTCAGGTTCTATTTCCTTCTGTCTAGAATTCTTTTATTGTGCATTTATATTCTAATGTGCTGTTTTAATTTGGTGAATACTGACATAGGTCATCACATTAGAGGCTTATATGACTTAATTTGGAGCTGAAAAAGGTGGAAAGCTTGATGGGAGTGGGTTGAAGTTATTAAGATCGGATCAAATTAAATAGGGCTGATCTCTCATGCCTTTGAAATGTATTCAGAGTTGAACAGGACTGTAGTTGCTAAGGCATGACTTGAAATTTGCTGAGTCTTTAACAAATATGAAAACTTCTCAGAACTGTAGTAGTTACAGACTTGCCTGGGACAGAGGGACTAGCCCTCTGGAAGTATTTTCTAACCCTGTGATTATTATAGCATTGTTTGGAACATAAATTTAAGTCATTAGAGATTCTTTATCACCCTAGAATTTTTTTTAAAGATACGTAGTATTACATGGAAAAGCTAAATTCATCCAAAAGGTGTATGTTAAGATAAGCAAATTATGCTTCTGTCCTTTAGCCCCTCCCCACCCTTTCTCTGCCTCCAGGAAACCTTACCCCCTTGTCTTTGTAACCTTTCAGATAGTCCGTGGGTATGGAAGTGTACACATGCATTTCTAAAAGCATACCATTTACTCTGCCCTGCATCTTTAAATTTGCTTTAGTGTCTTTCATCTATCTTTACATATTTGTTTATTAGATCTAGTTTACTACCTTTGCCTGGTTCTCCATTTTAAGAATATACCCTGCTGCTGGGTGGTGGAGGCACATCCCTTTAATCCAGCACTTGGGAGGCAAAGGCAGGTGGATCTCTGAGTTTGAGTCCAGCCTGGTCTACAGAGTGATTTCCAGGACAGCCAGGGCTGCACAGGGAAACCTTATTTTGAAAAACAAAAACCATACATACATATACTCCAGTTAAAGGATGGGTACTGGGTTATTTCATACAAGTTGACTGTAGATTCTCATTTAGATACAAGCAGTAGAATACTGACCCCAGGATTTATCTCTTTGTTTTATACCCTCAGAGTTTTAAGTAGTTTCCATACTGTCTCAGCTAGTTAGGACTCTGCTTGCTTGCCTATTCTTCTAAACCCCTACATCCTTCCCCTCTACTCTCTATCCCTTCTTTCTAGCCCTCTGCTTAGATCAAAGAGATTAAAGGGATTTCTGTTGCAGATTATTCTTTGCAATTCTTCTGTGAAAGTATATTCTTTTGCTGAAATTTAAATAATACATAAAAATGGAATTGTATCAAATATAACTTTTCTTTTTAGCCATGTATATGTCTATGGAGGTATATACCAGTGTGAGAGTGCTCTTGGAGGCCAGCTTTGTTGTGAACTAACTGCCTGACATGGGTGCTGGGAACAGTGTTGGATTCTGCAATGTTTGAGCATTCTAGCTGTGGTAGATTATGGTGGAGATTTTGTTTTAAAAACAGGTTGTTTGTTTTGCATTGAGTGTCAACTGCAGTTAACATTAGTTCATTTGAAATGATAGGTGCAAAACTTGTACTGTTTGGTGTGTAATGGAACTCCTGGGTGGGACAGAAACTTGCTTTTATTATGTATCTGTGAATTTTGATAGAACATACTGTTTCTTTTGGCAGAAATTCTGTTGTTGGAGCTCTTCAGTATTAAGAATTGAAAATCTAATAAAAAGTTATCATTGTCCCTGGAAATGGCTCTTCCAAAATGAAGTAAGAGGAAGAAGATGGGATAAAGCTTGTTTTGTTTGCTCAGCAGGCAAACACCAGAGACTAGGTAGAGAATTTGATGGTAGGACTGTGAGCTTTTAAGTCTGACTGCCACTACAATGCAAGCCTTTTAGTGCCTCAGCTCAGCTGGTACACATTAGCTGTGATAACACTGAACCAAAAGATTCAAATGCAGGTTAGAATTTCCTTGTGTTTTGCTGTGCAGTGTATGTAAACTATTGTTTTTGAGTAGTTTCTTGTAATCTTTTCCTCACAGAAGTCAGCAGTTGCAGATACTTGAAGAAAAGTTAGACTTGCATGCAGAAAGAATGGGACTTGAAGAATATGTGTGTGCATCCAAAATGGAAGGAAAAAAATAAGTCAGGAGATCTAGGCTCTTGTCTTGATTTGTTCCTAATTAATAGTGTTGGTCTTACTTAAAGCATTTAACCTATTAGAACAAGATCTTTGAATTTTTAAAAGGTCAGACTAGTTTATTTCTGCATTTCTCCCAGCTTTGCTCTAAAACTCCTTGGCTGCACAAGGAGTCTTGTGTAAGCCTGTAATTGAGATTGCAACTAGAATTGAGAATTATAAGACTAGTCAATAGACAGTTTTGCTTTTCCTTTTTTTTTTGAGACAGGCTCGCTCTATGTATCCCTGTAGACCTGGCTGGACTTACAGAGATCTGTAGTTAGTCTGGTCAAAAATTTCTATGTACCAAGAGTGACCTTGAACTTGCCCCCCCTTTCTTATCCTGAGATAGTTTTACTGTATAGTCATAGTTGTTCTATAACTCACTCTGTACACCAGGCTTACTTTCAACTCAAGAGATCCTCCTGCCTCTGCCTCCCAAGTGCTGGAAATTAAAGGCGTGAACCACCACTGCACAGCTCTCTTTCCTTTTATAAGACAGGGTCTCAACTCTGTAGCCCTGACTGGCTAGGAATTTGCTGTATAGAGCAGGCTGACATTCAGTTGCCTCTGCCTCCTGTGTGCTGGTTTAAAGATACGCACCACAAGGCTGGACCATATTTTAGAAATGTTTTAGTTTTGTGTCCATGCTAATATCACAAATAATGCCATTTATAAAATGAGAATATAAGAAAGATGTGATAATAGAAGATGTTTGTCAGCCTAGGTTCTCTGTATTTCATTTTCTTCACTAAGTGACTTGCATCAATATATCTTTCATATTCTTTTCTATCTGGTCATATACAGCCTTTATTTTTATTTTCTGTGCTGGGGATAGAACCTGAGGCCTTGTGCATGCTGAACAAGTCCTCTGTCACTGAAATGTACCCAGCACAAATAAATTTAGTGTTACAAATTTAATATATTTTTTGAGGACAAAAATGTAGCCCTGGCTGGCCTGGAATTTGGTGATCCTTCTGCTTCTGCTTCTCAAGTACTGGGATTTACAGACCTGTGCCACTATGCCCAGCTTTTAAAATTATTATTACACTAATTTTTGCAGTGCTGGGATATCAAACCTGGGGTTTTATGCCTGTTGAGCAATCATGCTACCTCTGGGCTATACTTTCAGCCTTGAAACATCAAATAAGCATTTAGTTATTGGTGATTTATAGATGAGGCAAAAAAAGAACTTCTTAGACCATGTCCCTGTTTCCAGAGGAACAGGAGCCTGTTTGACTGAGCCTGTTTGTAATGAAACATCTTAAACTCTTTCAAAGCAGCAGGCCTAAAATAAAATTAGAATTCTGCTACTGCTCTGACTTACCTTGTGTTTTAGTAATATTTGGAGAGAAGAATGCTGTGGGATCACTGACCTTCAGATAGCTTATTTTTTTTGTTTTTTAAAATGTATGTGGGTGTTTTGCTTATGCGTAGCTGCTCGTAACATGCATGCAAAGAGCCTTCAGAGGGGGCTGGAGAGATGGCTCAGCGGTTAAGAGCACTGGCTGCTTTTCCAGAGGTCCTGAGTTCAATTCCCAGCAACCACATGGTGGCTCACACCATCTGTAATGAAATCTCGTGCCCTCTTCTGGCCTTCAGACACACATGGAAGGAATGTTGTATACATAATAAATAAATCTTTAAAAAAAAAGAGTCTTCAGAGGCTAGAAGAGGGTGTCAGGTTGTCTGGAACCGGAGCCACAGACAGTTGTTAGCTGCAGTGTGGATGCTGGAAACCAAACCCAGGTCCTCTGAAAAACGAAGAAGTACTCTTAACCATGGATTTCATATTCCTTTTTTCCCTTTTAAAATTATTTTTTTAAGGCCTGGAGAGATAATGGCTCAATGCTTGTTAAGAGCATTGACTGCTTTTCCAGAGAGCCCAGATCCCCAGCACCCACTAGGTGTCTCAACTATCTGTAACTCCAGTTCTAGGCCCTCTTCTGGCCTCCATAGACATTACATGTATATGATGTATAAAGATATGCAGGCAAAGCACCGAAACACATAAAAAAATAAGTCCTAAATTTTTTTTGTTTTATTTGTTATTTTTTTAGGTTTTACTAGACGGTTTTTCTGTGGAGCCTTGGCTGTCCTGGAACTAGCTATGTAAACCAGGCTAGCCTTGAACTCGTAGAGATTGGTTTGCCTCTACCTTCTGAGTGCTGAGATTAAAGGTGTGCTCCACCACACCCAGCTCCATAATTATTTTTTGAAAGATTTATTAATACTTCTAACCTTATTTGTGTATGTGTGCTGGGTATGCACATATGAATGAATGTAAGTGCCCTTGGAGGCCAGAGGTTTTGGATCTCTCTGGAGCTGGAATCACAGGGTATTGGGAGCTGCCCAGTGTGATACTGAAATTTGAAGTTGGGTTCTTTTTTTTGCATTATACTCTCTCAACCAGTGAACCATCTCTCCAGCCCTAGAAAGGGTCTTACTATGTAGCCCTGGCTGTCCTGTAATAACTCATTTTGTAGACCAGGCTGGCCTCAAACATACAGAAATTCATCTTTCTTTACTTCCCAAGTGCTAGGATTAAAGGCATGTTTCTCCAACTCCATTTTTTTTTGAAAAAAATTCCTACATTATTTTTGATACAGGGTCTCACTATGTAGCTATATAACTAAGGAGGGTCTAAAAATTCACATTCCAGTCTCAACCTCCTGAGAACTGAGATTACAGGTGCACTGTACCATGCCTGCTGATTCTGTAATCTTGAGGCAGTGATGTGAAAAATAGTAGTAAGGGTAAAGTGGGCTGGAAATAAGAGGTTGGGTTTGTACATGAGTGGTCAGCAGACAATGGTGGTAAATCACAAAAACCACAGGGCTAATAGAAGACTTTAGATTGAGACACAAGTCCTTTCGCTTCTTTTCACATAAATAATTAAATAAACAAGCAAGCTGCTGGGGTGGGAGAGCCCAGACTTGCCCTCTTCTTTTTTTTTCTCCATTTATTTATTTATTTATTTATTCATTTATTCATTCAGGCATGCCTTCTTGAACTTACTGTGCAGCCAAGAATGATCTCCTTTTAGGTGCTAGAATTACTGGACATATGCCACCGTACCCAGTTTATGAGGTGCTGGTGATCAAACTAGGCTTGTGGATGTTAGGCACTCTACCAGCTAAGTTACAGCTCCAGCCCTAAAATAAAATATTTGACATGCTTAATGGATTAGTATTATAATTGCTGAGGAGGGCGATGTGTACAGTTTAATAAGATCAAATCTTTGAAGTAGGATTTTGTTAAATGTCCTCAGCCTAGATACCATATTTTAAACAAAGAATATATGTGAAAGATATATCATCAGAAGCAGAAAAATATAGTATTTTTCTGAACAGCTAAAAGTTCAATGAAAGTTTTCAAGTAATTTAGGATTTGAATGAATTTTTAAGATCTAGACATTGAAAAATGAGTTAGAAATAAGTTATTCCCCCCATTATCTGTATTGAATCAGTTTTGAGAAAAGACATAAGACTGGTGTTTAAAACTCTTACTGTGTGTGCGCCCTTCTAATCTTTACAGGTGGCAGTCATTGGTCTCCTTTGACCTATCTTGGGCTCTTAGAGAATGCATTCTTATTTAAGACTTCATGTTTACTTTGTTCTTAATCTCACTTCCTTCTCTTCTCCAGGTTTTTCGTTGGAATATACGTTGCACATTTATGGCGATTCTGAGTGTGAGGGCAGACTTCTGCCAGGCTCAGCACAGCATTTTCGCTGACAAGTGAGCTTGGGTGATATATGTGCCATAATTAACATTGCCTTGAAGACTCTGGACACCAAGACTGGCCTCAGAAGTAGTAGGCTTTTTTTCTTTTTAATTGCAAGCATATTTCTTTTAATGACTCCAGTAAAATTAAGCATCAAGTAAACAAAAGTGGAAAAGAACCTACACTTTTAACTTGTCTCACTAGTGCCTAAATGTAGTTTAAAGGCTGCTTAAATTTTGTATGTAGTTGGATTTTTTGGAGGCTGAAGGTATCCATCTGCAGACATTGAGGCCCAAGTTGAATTTGGATTGAAGTGGATTCTGAATACTTCTGCCTGTGTTGAAGAGAGAAGCTTTATAAGGAGTAAACAAGTTGAATAGAGAAAATAGTGATCAATAATAGGCATTTTAGTGGTCTTTTTAATGTTTTCTGCTGAGGAACATTTCAAGATTTATTGAAGCCCCCAACCCCATCTTCCCTACTACACTCACACACGCACACTCACACTTTTTATTTGCCATAATGAACCGCCCAGCCCCTGTGGAGATCTCTTACGAGAACATGCGTTTTCTGATAACTCACAACCCCACCAACGCTACTCTCAACAAGTTCACAGAGGTAAGATTGTAGCGTAGTCTACTTTTGGGATTTGATTTATAGTTAAAATCCTATTAAAATTAACACAAAATTGTGTGATCTGACTATAAATGGTTTATCCTATCATAGTTTATATTGGGTTGAATTGTTACTATAGAGTTTTTGAAAGAATACTTAGGAAATTTGGGGATACTATGATTAGTACTTTAAATCTTGTGTTCTTTCTCCATTTATTGGCAGTACTTTCTGTTTTTTAGTAATAAAACACATTTGTTGAGCACAGTATATACTCAACATTGCAGTAAGCACTGAGCACTGTTTCTGTCTAGGTACAAAAATTCGATATGACACAGGCACTCTTGTTCCCTTCCTCTTACAGATAGTATCACTCATTTTCAAAGCCATCTATTAAATTTGCCCAGTGGCTCATTGTGTTTGGTAGAACTGACGCTGAAGTCTGTCATACTGACACTCAGGTTAAGGGGTGGATGAGATGGGTAAAGGTACCAGCTGTCAGGTATGACAACCTGAGTTTTATCCTTGGGACTATGACAACTGATTCCCCCAAGTTGTTCTCTGACCTCCACACACATGCTACAACAAACATGCATGTGTCCCATGTACATTAAATTAAAATGTAATAATTAAAGAAATAAACTTGTGTTATACTTCAAATCTCAGTGAAAAGATACTCCAAAGTACTTAGTAACAGTAGTTAGCACAATATAGGAACCCAGAAACTTGGGGAAGGAAGTGGTCATGGGTAGTAGAACAGAGTCTCATTCCCCCCCCCGCCTTTTATAATGAAGAAACTCTACTCTTTAGCAAATATTTGAATTAAAGTTTTTAATCTTTTTAGATTGTATCGTCAAATGCAAATTCTGTTGATGTGTTATAGGGTAGAGCAGCTGGGACTCTCATTTTATTGAGGGAAAAGCTGATGTCAAATAGGTTTTTTGTTTGTTTGTTTGTTTGTTTTTCCTGAGACAGGATTTCTCTGTAATAGCCCTGGCTGTCCTGAAACTCACTCTGTAGACCAGGCTGTCCTCGAACTCACAGAGATCCACCTGCCTCTGCCTCCAAAGTACTGGGGTTAAAAGTATGTGCCATGACTGCCCAGCTGAAGTTAATTTTTAAAATTCCTAGCTGGGAGCTGGTGAGATTGTTCAGTGCGTAAAGGTACTTAACCACCAAACCTAATGGCCATCAACCCATATGGAAGGAGAGAACTGAAATTTGAAAATTGTCTTGGAATCTCCATGTGTGCATTGCGGTATGTTCATAAGCATAGGCACAAAAATGAATAAATGTAAATAATTTTTTTAAAGATAGGGTCTCACTATATGGCCCTGTCTGTCCTTGAACTCTAGAGATCTGCCTGACATTGCCTCTGGAGAGCCATTCCTGGTTGTATTTTCTGTTTAAAAGAGCAAGGCATTTGTCTATAATTTTAAATCACTTTTTCTTCACTTTTGTGCTTTAGAAAATCAATAAATGCTTATTACACAAATACCAAAACATACAGAAAAGCAAAATAAGAGCCAGTCTTGGTGTTGAATACCCTTAATCCAGCAATTAGAAGACAGGCAGGCTGGTATCTTGAATTTGAGGCTAGACTGGTCTACAAAGGCAACTAGGGTTATTACACAGAAAAACCTTGTCTTGAAAAGCAGTCAAGAACAAAATCCAAATAAACAAAAGCAAAATAATATAAACCAAAAACCGAATTGACTAGGCGTGGCAGAGCAAACCTTTAATCCCAGCACTTGGGAGGCAGAGGCAGGCAGATCTTTGAGTTCAAGGTTAATCTGGTCTGCAGAGTGAGTTTCAGGACAGCTAGGACTGTTACACAGAGAAACCCTGTCTCAAAAAAATAAAAACAAAGCAACAATAAAAAATAATGAATTGTTAAATAACTTGGCTTCTAGATTTCCCCCCTATGTGTTATGTATGCTTATTACACATATGTAAGATCATACCACATATTTAAAACTTTCCCCAGTCTCTTCAGTATTACTTTTATAGCTGTCATAATATTTGTATGGGTGTACCATCTCTCAGCCATTTCCTTTCTTGGGGAACATTAATAAATATTTCTAGTGTTTAGCATTCTGTTCTACCTATGATGAAGATGCTGTGTAAGCTGTTCTGTCTTAATTACCTCTTTACAATGAAATCCCAAGAATAAAATTTCTAGGTCAGTGTGTTTATGATCTGTAAAGTTTTTGTGCTGTGCTACTACACTGCCCTTTTAGAAAGATGAATCTTCCAACAAGGAGTGTGTCTGTTACGTGTTGCTGCAGTGAGATCAGTTTTGAACTTTGCCTAAGAATGACACTGCATAGTTTCTGTTTATAATAGTACATTTCTAAAAAATCAGAGCCCCCAAAAAGTTCCCTGTTGGTTTTTTTTTTTGTTTTTTTTAAAGGAACTTAAGAAGTACGGAGTGACAACTTTGGTTCGAGTTTGTGATGCTACATATGACAAAGCTCCAGTTGAAAAAGAAGGCATCCACGTTCTAGTGAGTGTGTAATGTGTAATGATTGTTGTGTCTCTCACACCTGGTTAAAGTATTTGCAGAACAAAGAACAAAGTTAAATTAAGGAAAAAAAAATTTAGGACCAGGGAAT
>LOJH01022487.1:6611-19883 GCA_001685095.1 Ellobius talpinus
CTCTGCCTCCCGAGTGCTGGGATTAAAGGCATGTGCCACCACCACCTGGCTAAAAGCTTTAATTCTTATGGGGACCAATCTATCAATTTTTTTCTAACATGGATCAATGAATTTTAAGAAATCTTCACTTAACCCATGGTCACAATGCTTTTATTCCTGTTTTCTTCTAGAGTTTCTACAGGTTTGGGTGTTACATTTAGGCTTGGCCTACTGTTTGTGTACAGCAGGAAAATGCTCTAATTGATAAAGAATATATAGGAGAAAGTACACAAAATGCAGGCACAGGGTTCAATGGGGTTATAAAGTGAACACACAGTCTGCATCCAGGTCAAGGAACGGAATACTACCAGGTGCCTTAGATGTCTTCCTGAAGTGTAGGGAAAACCTCTGTGAGCAGTGGTGGGAGGGTGGGTAAGGGCGAAACGATGCTTGCGTGTTGCGCTCTGCTGGCTTACACGCTCTGACTCCCCTGTCCTGTTTCCCCAAGGCAGGGTGGTAATACTTAGACTGACGGGAATTTTGGGTACATGTTTAAACTCAAGTCTAGACCAATTAACTCTATGTAAAAGTTAGAATTTAAAACATAACATAGAAAGTCCAACACAAGCTCGTGGGGTGGAGAAGGAGGATAAAAATGGAAAGACAATACTGACCTGAGTTTGGATTTCGAGATGGCTTGACTGAAAGGGAAGAAAACAACATTCAGACTCCCATTCGGAAGACTTAAGCATATGCTCCCATCACTGAAGCAGAGATGGCTAAAGCCATGCACAGAAGCCAGAACTCTGGTCCCCCGTGCTACAGCCGGCCAGCTGGTTAAGGGCAGAGCAGATGCCCAAGTGCTACTAGTATTGCCAAGAAGGGGTGGAGCAGCACCCTTGAGAGCCCAGGCAACAGAAAACTCTGGTTTCCTTCCAGAGTGGCCCTGGAACAGTCCAAATGTGGGGTTCTTCTCCTGTCACCCCAGAGGAAGCCAGGAGGGCCTCTGTCACCTGCAGCCCCCAACTCAACAGCAGCAAGGGCTGCTCCTGTTTGAACTGCATCCTGGCTCCCCTGATCACCAAATGTGTGAGGATGAGGACATAGCATGCCCTAAAAGCCCAGTGTTCTCATCTGTAAAATGGGGATGGCAAATCCATTCCCAGCCTACTTCACCTCATTGGGAGGGCAGAGCAGGAAAAGAATAGAGGCAAAATCACTCCATGAGCCATTATGACATATAACATAGTGTGTCATTTTTATGAAACTCTGCCCCAAATGAGGTTGAATTCTCTTAAAAATGACACCTGGACTTTACAAGAATGAGATGGAAAGGACACAGGCAGGAAGCAAACAAATCCAAACAGCACAGGGCTCCCCAAAGCAGGCAGTTCTTAGCACATTTGGCATTGCTGCCCGCCGCTCCCCAACCCCTGCTACCGCAGCCCAATCATCTAGAGAAAGCCTGGAAGCCTAATGGGATGGTGCCCCACATGGTCAGGAAAGGGTAGTGCAGGCATGGCTCCAGAACCAGGGGCTGTGAACAGGGGAGGGCGGGGTCTCCAGATCCAGCTCCTGGAGATGAGGTTGGAAGGCCCCACGGATGAAAGAAAATTTGAGAATGTGGCACATTCTAGTCAGCAACTCGGCCATTCAAGCTCTTCCTTCAAAGCACAGATGCCAAACCCAACCGGAAGGAGAATTCGGCCTTTACCCCCACCGCCGACACCCAGAGGGCCCAGTCTTGGCCGCGCCTCTTCTTTTCCACCAGCACCTAATAAACACAGCGGGTGGCTGGGTTAAGGAGCACACTCCCCAGGTTCTAGCTTAGCAGGACAACTTCCTAGGCAGAGGTATGTGAGATGCCCCCAACAGGCCTAGTACAGGGGAGGGGTACCAAAGGGATGGAGGCAACCTGTTAGAGCCCAGCTACTTTCCTACCAGAGCCGGAAGACTCCTATGCCCTCTGGGGTGTCTCTTCAGCATTAGCATCTCTAAACTGTGGGACAAGGGGGACAGGCAGCCTCCACACTCACCAGAGACTTCCACAGCATCCCTGGGTCTCGCCTTCACCACTTACGTTCTCCGTGTTCACTGATTCAGTCTCACTGGTGGGCATGCTAGCTGTGGGGAGGAGAAAAGGCTTGAGACAGTGTGCTGTGGCATGACATGCCCGGGGGTGGGCCAGGTGCAGATTCTCAGGAACCAGGAAGGAGGGCAAAGAGGCCCATCAGGAGCACAAGGCTGAGCAGCCAGGTCTCTCTACTTTACGTGAGCCTTTGCTTCCTGTAGAAGCAGAGAAAGCCAGTAGGTGACTTTAAGAGACAAGTCTGGCAGCCCAGATGCTTCCAAGAAAAGAAGGTGCTACACTAAACCCAGCCACCAGGCCCAGGACAGGTTTAAACTCTCCACGTCAGCATTTACATAGATGCCACCTAAACCCCTCAATATGAAACTATTCCTACTGCCCTCCTTGTAAATCAAGGGTTAGTGTCACAGCTCATACTAAAGATTTTACAACACACGGAAGACAAGCTATTATGGCCTGGGTGCATGATGAGGTCACACACAGAACCTTTTCAAACTCTAGGAGCGTCACTCAGTCTAAGGCAGTTGATCTGATATCTAAGTTTCACCAAAGTCAACGTGCAGAAGGTAAATCCCAAATAAGCCAGCAAAAGGAAGTAGGAAGAAACGGTCTTGAAGCTAAGAGCAGGTGAGGGTTCTTGCCAGCTACTGAGCAGGGCAGGGTTGACTGCAGTCCTAGGTCTGAGATCTCTGAACCCTGTGTCCAAATCAGGATCCTCAGAAGTAGCAGAATGTAAAAATTGACCTGGTAGTACCTGGAGGCTCAGGGATCCCCCAGAGCCAATGTCTGACATGTGGCACCTGGAGGGTGAGGGACAGGCAGCCCTGAATGGAGCTACCTCAGGGCCCTGTGCAAGATACTCTCAGATAAGAGATAACTGATTTTACTGGGGGAGAGGATGCAAATGGGGAAGCCACCTAAACACATGTACATCTTTTTCCTGGGGCAGAATCACAGTGATTACTCCACCCACAGGAAAGCCTTGCTCCTGTGGGTAGGCAGTTCCCTGAACAAGGGCATGTCAAAACTCAGTCCCTGCTTAGGAGACAGATAAAGCTCACCACAAGGATGAAAGTAGGACCTGACTCAGACCCAGAGGTCAGAGAGCCATGTTTCCCAAGAGCACAAAGGGAAATCCCGGAGCCCTTTCCTTTTGTAGACACTCAAGAAACTGTGAAAAGCTTAGCAGCTAAGTCCAGGCACACTCAGGAACAGGTTTCAGAAGCAGAGGCCAGATGAGTAGAAGCTGGGACTAGATTACATTCTTTAACATAATACTGGGCCTGGCTGCCGTTGTGAACTGCACTCCATAAAATAAATGAAGGACCAACATTTCTCAGGCTGGGTCAACATCGAGCATCTTTAACCAATGTACAGAGATTTTCCCATCAGCTTTCACTCTATAGATGTTATCTATGTGAGCCAAATATATGAGATGTATAAATTAAGAGGCAGGCACACACACATGCATGCGCACACGCGGATAAACAAGTCTCTGGGTGGGTTCAAGCAGGCAGCACTTGGGAATGGCATTCCCTGCTAATGCTGGATCATTTCTTTCAGTGAGCTCAAAGACTCCAGAAGAGAGGTCAAGAAAGCCTAGGGCTCAACTCGGGACATGTGTGTGTTGTGTCTATGCTTAGTCACCTGAGCAGTAAGACAGTATCTCCTCCCGGATCCATTTACCTCTGACCTGCTATCAGCAAGAAAATCAACAGCCACAAGTTGTCTGGTTTCAGTACCAGTAGCTGAGCAAAGTCTCTTGCTACTCCCCAAAGCTCTTCATGGAGACCAGGGCCCAAGCAGCACCCCACTGTCCGCCACCCTCCTGGGTAGTCAGGGGTCCTGCTGCCTGCATAGAAGGACTTGACTCTGAGTCCTCTCTCCAGGCCTAATGTTCAGGAAATAGAACACAACACAGAGCAGTTCCTAAAGGGCTTAAGCCAGCCCCAGGAGACCTGGATCCTTTGGCCACAGCAGTCCCCAAAGGCAGCTTTTTACATATCACAGTGAGCGCCCCCTCTTCTTCTGGAACCCACAACAGCAGCTTGCATAGATGTGTGTGTGTGTGTGTGTGTGTGTGTAAGTGCAAACGTAAGCCTCGTGTATGCAAGTGGCCAGAAGAAGGCATGAAATGCCCTGGAGCTGGGGCTACATGTAGGTATGAGCTATACCATGTCAGTGCGGGGGGACCCCAAACTCCAGACCTCTGAAAGAGCTGTATGTGCACTTAGCTTAGCACTGAGCCGCCTCTCCAGTCCCCTTTTCTTCCACACGTGGGAATTCCTTTCAGCATTCTCTCTGTAATGGTAAAGCTTCTCAAGGAATTGGGGGTTGGGGTAGAGCAAGAGGTGAGGCACACAACTGGTCAGCGGCAGAATTGGGTTCCCTTCCCAAGAAACAAGGGAGTTGACCTCAAGTTCTTCTGTTTTCGTATCATTTTCGTGACAAGAATGAGCAGTGTCGTGTTGTGATAAGCCTGATAAACTCCAAAGGTCCCGGGTGGCCCTTGAAGGCACTGGAACATGCTTGTGCTAATACATGTTGTTGACACAGGCAGCCATACTCATCTTGGGACATGTGAGTCAAGGTCAGACCAAGGTCTCCAGGTCTCAAACAAGAACTGTGCCTAGAAAACTACTCTTTCATTGTAACAGTGGAAAATGTGGTGCAACCATCCTTGCAAGGTTCCTGCCCCACTATCACCGGCAGAGCTGGTCCTTGTTCCCATCAATATGAGGCCATTTCTCATGCAAGGAAGGCAGTTTCCTTTCTCTGTTTATCACAGAAAACAGACATTCACAAGCATCCTTAGCATGTCATGGAGCCCAAGCTGCTGTTGAGGAGGGTGGGGCCAAGGAAGGGCTCACTCCTCTTGCAGGTATCTCCTCTAGGAACAGCACCCAAGCACCCTTGATCATCAGCTCACTATATAAAGACTAAAGTCAAACAGGTCAGATCCATCGTTGGCTCAACTTGACATCCAAGCGTTATAGAGTTTGTCCTTTTCATCCTCTTTTGGGGCACTGTGGGCCAAGTGCTTTAGATGTGACAGTCCCATGATTCCTGCCCTCCTTCAGGTCCCTAACACAGCCTCCATGAGACTGCCCCACTTCCCGTAACCTCTGAACTCAGCATTCTCGCAGGAGGCAGTAACCACTCCGAGAAAACCATGCATTGTGACCCTCTTCTGTCCTAGCATCTGGCTGTTTGTCCCCACAGTCCATATCTTCTCAAGCTTCTTCCTCTTCCTGACTGGGGTCCATTTTGGTGTTAGCACCAGGCTGGCAAAGCTGGTAGGTATATCCAGGCAAAGCCTCTGCTATTGTCTAACTACAGCACTGGCTCACAGATAGTTGGGCAAGGACCCAGCTTGTGCCATAAAAATCTATATGATAATGGCTCTAACTGCTTTGCCAAGGGGTTGGGGGATTGGGTGAGGGGAGCAATCAACATTATTTCAGACATAACTTTATATTTAACTATTTCCCAAATAAGACCATTCTCACTGAACAGATGCGTGTCTCCCAGATTTTTTTTTATCTCAGTCTTTTTGATCTGCAACTACTAGCTTTAGCATGGCCTGGGGTAGATGAGCCAGAGACTAGAGAAATTTGAAAAACATTCAAATAACATTATTAGAATTTCTTTTTCTTCATTATTAGCATTTCTAAACAGTTTAAATTTAAGAGCATCGTTTAAGGAATAGCATTCTGAAGTGTGTCTTCCAGGCTAAAAATATTCACAGTGAATCAAATGAGCTGCCTCACTTGCTTCAGCTGTTTCTTAATAGGTACAGGCCAGACAAAAAGATGCCATCTTGGCAATGCCACACATTTGAGGGGAAGGAAAGAGGAATGCAGCATGGTCAAGCATCAGAGAACTCAAGTTAATAACAACATAGGCATCTTCTGAAAGTACCACACCACACATGCAGCTCACGCCAATGCGAAAGGGAGAGAACACTAGAAACGTCAGGCAAGGAGCTTCCAAAGAGCAAGTCCACCTCAGCAAGTTACCGTGGTCTTTAGCCCTGCGTCGTCGAAAGCAGCAGAACTTCCTTTTCTTCTTATCCTCCTTTAACAAGTCAGCCACCGTGACCCCTTCAGGTTGAACACAGGCAATTCCATTATCACACAGCAGAGGGCAGCAAGAGCAAAGCAAACAAGATAGCCAAGCAGGCAGGCAGGCAGGCGGGGCAGGAGCAGCTGGTCCCAGTGTACCACAGAGGAGGCCTGAGACTGGACTCGGGTCCACACCTGCCATCCCTCCTCTCCTGGGTACTTGTCTACAGCTCAGGATTGGAAGAAATGGGGACATTTGTCATAGCTACTACACAATCTGTCCTTAAGAACCTGTTCTAAATAAACAATCAACTAGCCTACCTAAGACGCAGGTTTCCTGTTTGGCCCGAGGCAGGGAGCGGTAGGGGTAGCGTGGTGACAACCAGGACTGCTCTCTGGGTCAGGACAGATGGGAGTGAAGAGAGCAGGCTCTGATTCTGACAGCCCAGGCCTCCCTCCAACTGCACTTCACACTGCCTGCAGGAGCACGGGCTACTGCTGCTTGCTTGAGAGATGCCAGCAATGGCTTGGTCTGTATACACTTCCTGGGGTAGGGATGCCACAGCAAGATGAGCAATGTGCTTGGCTCCAGCAGGGCACAGGCACCCATAGCTGCTGGCATCCCCATTACTACAGCTCTCCTATGGTCACCACGAAAACAGTCCTATAGTCTCTAACCTCTTGCAGTATTGTGGCCCTATCGTCACGCTAAGCTGGCTGCCCTTTAAATTAGAGTCTCCATGCTCAGAGACAGGAGTGTGGAGGCACAGAGGGTCACGGGGGCACTGCTGGAGTAGGCAAAAGCAAGGGTACATGGGCCCTAACACATTCCTATAAAGGGCATGCCTTCTCAATAGTCTCTTCCTCCTAATCTACCCCAGAAGAACATGATACGAATGTTCAAATACTCGTGTGTGGGGACATGGCCCATGAATGAAGCTGTGTGAAGAGATTGCTGGGACCTTGGGAGAAAACTCCAAGTGAGGAAGACCAGAGTCTGGTGACCTCTGCTCCTCCATAACATGGTTGTTCTTGGAAGGTGCCTTTGCGCCCCTTCCAGGAGGAGGGACAGGAGTGAGCTTACGTCTGATTCATCACAGCTGGCTAGTGTTACTTGTTTCTATGTCTCTGTGGAAAACCAGGTTTTTGTCCCTGTGATTGTACCCTTTACTCAGGTGACTCTTCTTAACCGTCAGAGTATAAATTGACTGGTGTTCTGAATAAAGTTGGCTAGTGCATGAGATTTTATTTTGTCTGCCTTATTTTGAGGCCCCAGCCTCCCAACTTCATGCGGCTGCCAACTAGAGCGGCACACTCATGGAGGGGTAGAGCTTGGGTTCAAACCCCAGCTTAGCCACTTCACAACCATGCAGCTGGGGAGGTTATGTAACTTCCATGTGCTTTGGTGTCCTCATCCATCACACTCCTGTCTCATCCAGCAGGGTGAAGAACACGAACTTATGTGCCCCAGCCCCAGGAACAGCGCCCAATGATGCACACCAAGTACCTGATAAATGTGAGCCTCTACTCTGTGACTGCTGGGCAAATAAATAACAGAATGCTTAAACGTGTGACGAATGCCACACTCCACCTGCCACACAGTGCTGATTTAACCATCCCAGAGGACAGAGGGTCAGGGCTGATGAGTGCTCCCAAGGCTAACCAGTGGACACTTCATCAGACCTCTGTCCCCAAGGGGTGACCCCTTCCATCAGTCTCCCCAGTCCAGAGAGGGCAGATGACCAGGACACACATTTATCATGGGCCACCCATTGCTGCTGTTTGCTTTGCAGCTTTTAGTAGACTATTTGCAACTCTGAATTTCTTCCCTGGGATACTTTGTGATTAAAAAAAAGCAATCTTATAAATAAAAAAAAACTCAATCTTTGTTTGCTTGATTTGAGATAGGTCTTGAAGGATGGATAACCTTAAACTCCTTATTCCCTGCCTGCCACAACCTCTCCAGTGCTGAGATTACAGTACACAATGTCCAGTTTATGAGGTGCTAGGGATCAAACCCAAGGCTTTGTGCCTGTCAGGCATACACTTACCCAGTGAGCTACATCCCTCAGATACAGTCTTTCCGAAGAGGCCAGCAAAGCGCCGTGAGTTTTATCTGAAAACAGCTAAGCTACCCCTCACTCTCTGCTGACCTTTGATGCAAACAATTCTGGGGGAATCAATCAAGTAGCACAGGCTAAAGGCAACCAGGTGACCTCGTGTACTGAGGTCCATGGCAGAAGCAATGACAGGCAGTGGGGCTGTGGCCACCACTCTGGGAGTGGCAGGGGCTGCAGGTACCCCTCTTTCTTTCTTTGGGTATCAATTATCACTATTTTGATGGATTCCTGGTCCCTCAGAGTCCCCACAAGGAGGCTGCCCTGTTTCATCTGGTCAGAATTTTAGAATGAGCTCCCTTTAAAATGGTTTCCTAATTTTTAATGTTATTTTTTTTTTTAAAAAACTAATCACTGACAATGAGAAGAGATTAAAATAGAATTTCAGGCTTCCAGATTTTAATAGCCCTAGAATAACACCATTGTTCATGAAGAAGCAGCTGCACATGTCCAAAAAAAATCACACTCTCACACACACACACACACATGCACACAACCGCACACAAAGACTTGGCATGGTTTCTTAAAGAAATTTGAAGCTCAGCAAAAAGTTAAATAAATTACCCTTGAAAATTCCCCAAATGCTCAGGGACTAACTTCTGAGATAATTTTGTCTATTCAATTAATTGCGGAGCAGCCGCTCTCTAACAAATCTACACTGCCAGTATCTTAAATAGTCCAAGGATGCTCACAAGAGACTCCCGTCAGCAGCACCAGACAGCCAGGTGAAAGAGCAGCCCTGCACAGCCCTCCAGGGAATTCTTAGACCAGTGGGAGATCCAGCCACAGACACAGGTCAAGACTCTCCCAGGAGCATGCAAAGAGAGGCCCCCACACTAAGAGAGGCCCTCATACAAAGAGAGGCCCTCATACAAAGAGAGGTGCCTCCCATTTGCTTAAAGAATCAGAGCCTCTGAGCCAGGGAGCACAAGCTAGTACAGTCGGAGACCAGACTCAGCCCACTCAGCTGCGACCTATGTAGATCTGAGAGCAGATAATGCAAGGGTGTCCCCAAATACCTGATGTCACACCTACTCCCTGACAGTCAATCTAAGAAACCAGAAACGAACCTCTAGAGCCAGAAAAGAGTTCCACTGGATCTCAGAAGGCCCTGGGGTAGAAGGTTTGTTTGCCATCCCTTCGGAGAATTCTACAGTTTCTGAACAAAAGTATAGATCAAGGGTCATTGGTCTGAGATCGGCTGGAGATCGGATAGAATCTTCAGAAATCCACTACGCAGGCCAAGTTTTTCCAGAGTCAGACAGCAGCAAGAACAGCTATGGTTCCTGATGCAGGACTTCCCAGCCCCTGTATCCACACCCAGTAAAGCATGAGCATCAGTCTGTGACTACTCAGCATCTTGGGGGAGACTGCCAATCTGCACCCAAGATCCAGTTGAAGATAGTAGCAAGTCAAATCAACATCCTAAGCCTGCAGTGGGGTGGGAGTGGGGGGATAAAGTCAGGAGTCCAGCACCATGCTGTCCCCTCCCCCAGAGACATTCCAGGAGCAGGGCTGAGGTGTGAAGTACAAGAGGAGGGCCATCTTGAATACCCAGGTATAATGCTGACACCACAGTGAGACCACACACCTTCACTTCTCCACCAGCAAATCAGATGCACAGGGACAGTCCCAGGCCTGGCACATGCAGGTGGCAGGGCCACCACTGTCTGGTAATCAGGGACAACTGAGCCTGACTGAAATCCTTTTCCCCTAGTGGTTGGTTTTCTGGCCATAACAGAAAGAAAGCAGCTGGCAGCCATGGCAACACCAGGGACACATTACCAGGACAGCTTCTCCAGAAGGTTCAGGGAGACTCCCTCCATCCTCACCAGGAAGAGACTGGAGGCTCTCCTCCCAAGTCACATGACTCTCATCATGACTCTCACAGCCTAGGATTGATGATTCCTTTAGTTAAAGCCTTAATCACAGAGGCTCTGGCAATCTGATGAGTCCAGAAGCAGCCCGGCCTCATGCCAAGGCATGAGCACCTGGCTAAAGAACAAGGGACTTCCTTGGAAGGACTGCTCTTTCCAGCAAACTGTAAGTGGCTCGTCACTACACACTGGAGAATCCATGCTCACACCCAAAAGGTGCAGTGCAGGTATGGGCTCAGGAGTGTGATGCTTGGTTAATTCTGAAGGTCTGAGTCTCAGAGAGGGTTTTATTTCTTTCCACAACAGTATTTCTAAAGAATGCATTTGAGCTTTCTGCTTCTTTCCCATGCCATTTCTTCAGTCTGACTCTCCTCTGCCTTACCTTTGTAGCTATAGGATGCTCCTCTCTCAGAGCCCAGAAAGGATGCTGCCTCTTCTACTCCACCATCACTGTGGCATTCTGGGCTCTAA
Organism: Ellobius talpinus; assembly: GCA_001685095.1. Classification (NCBI taxonomy): domain Eukaryota; kingdom Metazoa; phylum Chordata; class Mammalia; order Rodentia; family Cricetidae; genus Ellobius; species Ellobius talpinus. Next base: position 17,209 of record LOJH01022487.1, read on the forward strand.
GAGTTGACTTTTGTTCTTTCATTACAGTGACAGCTTCCACATTCTGCCCTATATAAGCTACTGCCATCTCCTTTTCTTCCATGGCAACCCCTCTGAAAGGCGGAGGCTTCATAGATCGGTCATCTCATAATCAGCTTCTTTACAGAAGGTGGCAGGACATAGGAGATGCAAACCTCACACAGAGCAGTGATCCCTTTAGGACTATGAGAGGACATCAAGCCCAGGAAAACCCATGCTTCACAGCATAGGTCATTAAAAAAATGAAAATAAAATCCTCTACTGCAATGGACCATAGCAACCCAAGAAGTTGCATCCCTGCCTATCTCTAGATGTGGATCAACAAGGATGCGGCAAGCCAATGGCATGCACAGCACATTTAAACCAGAAAAGAAGGCTCTTGCCTCAGAAGAGGAGACAATACTTTCTCTTGTTTCTACATAACACACTGTGTTTCGAGCTTAGGAGGGTGAAGTAGAGGCAGGTGGGCAGGCATTCACAGGTCTGGCTAGGCTCTGCGTGGCTAGTTTTAGTCAACTTGACGCAAGCTAGAGCCGTCCTGGAAGAGAGCCTCAGGTAGGAATTGCCTCTATCAGACAGCTCTATGGGTGAGTCTGTGGGACATTTTCTTGACTTATGATTGATATGGAAGGGCCCAGCCCACAGTACCATCCCTGGACAGGTGGTCCTGGGGTAGTAGAAACCGAGTAAGCTAGGAGGAAGAAATTAGCCATCAGTGTTCCTCCTTGTTCTTTGCTTCAGTTCCTGCTTTGGGGTTCCTACTTGAAGTTCTCGCCCTGACTTTCCTCTCTGTTGGACTATAAACATTAAGCTGAAATAAACCCTTTCCTTCCCAAGCTGCTTTTTGTCATGGGGTTTTGTAGTAGGAATTCATTCAGCCAATAGCCTTTGGGGGATACTGGACTTAGGGCCATGGTCTTCTGTCTGAGGATGTGATGGTTTTTTAAGAGAAATAAGGGCATTCTCCTCTCTCTCTCTTTCTCTCTCTCTCCCTCTCTCTCCCTCTCTCTCNAAAAGTAATTATGTCATTATTTGAAGATTGTAGTATAATTACATTATATTCCCTCTCTCTCCCTCTCTCTCCCTCTCTCTCTCTCTCTCTCCCTCTCTCTCGAGCTTTATTGTGTTCCTCTACCTTGTGTGGTCTTTGCCCACAGGGTGCTAGTTCTAGGTCAAAAGCCTTCTCTTGCCACTCAGCTGCTCTACCTTAGGCACCAACCTTCCAGGCCATGTCAAGTACCCTCACCTGTCCTAGATCTTCATCATAGCTCCTGAGGTACCACTGTCCCTTGTATGACCTGAAGGTCATTTGTGAGTGGATCAAAAAAGGAACCAATCATGCCCCCAAAGCAAGAGCTTACTTAACACATTCTACATAGAATGACCAAACTTGGCTCCCCAGGCCTCTCAATGGACCTCGTTATCCAAATATGTTCTTGGTCTTTACTATCACCTATTCCAGAATGGAAACAAAGCAAAAACATCACAGTCAAATGTACTGTTAGAGTTGAATTTCTACCCTTTCTAAGGCCCAAATGCTCCCAGGATGACCAAGAGCACGTCTGTGGGGGCAGGAATGTGGTAAGAGAGACACTGGCATCAACAAAAGCAATTACTTCCAGTGGCTGACTGATTATCAGGCCTGGCCTCCTGCTGGAAGCACTTAAGGGTGCCCAGTGTCACAGTGTGGAGCCCAGGCAGGTGGGCTGCAAAGCAGTCAGCACCGACTGGCTCACCAGCCTCTTAACAACTGTCTAGCACCACCAGCTGGTTTCTTCCCTGCCCTGATGGCCTAAGCAGTAGGCTTGGTGTGCAGAACACTGGAGGGGGCCATTTCACATGGCAGAGATGGAGGAGCCTGATCCTCAGGTCTTTGTGCAGGCGAACTACTCACTGGAGCGAGGGAAGGTGCACGCCCTCTCCCTAGCTCTGCCCTCTCCCCTCTCCCCACACAAACATGTCCTTACTGACTTCCCAAGGCCCACAACACCAACGGCTGCTCTCTCAGCTAGGAAGCCATCTTCATATGAACCTAAACCCCATCCGTGCCTCAGGTGGAGACCCAGAGTGTGCACAGATGCACTGTTCTCTCTCTGATGTGAATGGGCAGTGGGGAGAGGGAGGCTGGGAGAGTGTTTTACTCACAGCCCAGGGACAGAGGCACAGGGGATGGGGGCACATTGCAGGATCTCTCAATCACACACAGGTCTGCGTGGTCAAGAGCAGGAAGGGCAGCACCTACTGTTTCGTTTGCCTTCTTCTCCACCTTCCTCTTCATTCTCAGGATCTATGTCTTCTGCTTGGGTGATCCAATCCAAGTAGCCCTTGAGATCCTCTTCCAACTGCTGCTTCTCCCGAAGCTTCTGGAAGTCTCCACGTGCTTTAGCTTTCTCTCTTTCCTTTGAGAACTCTCTGAGAGATGGAAGGAGAACAGAGCACCCGTCAGAGCCTCCGTGGGGACTGGAACACGAGCCATCTGCCCTGCTGTGCAGTGGTCTCATAGCAGGACACAACCACAGAACACAGCAGTGGAGCTACACACGCGACAGAACAGAAGACTGTGCCTCCCTAAGCAGAACCATGGGCGTCAGAGTCACAAAGAGCACACTGACATACATGCATGGTTTATTAGGAAGTAAACTCCCTGCAGGATGACT
>LOJH01022488.1:0-19883 GCA_001685095.1 Ellobius talpinus
TTGATAGATTTTCATATGTTGAACCAGCCCTGCATCTCAGGGATGAAGCCAACTTGATCGTAATGGATAATATTTTATTGTGTTCTTGGATTCTGCTTGCCAGAATTTTATTAAGAATTTTTGCATCAATATTCATAAGTGAGATTGGTCTATAGTTCTTATATAACTTTATTGTATGTGTCAATCATTACAGGGTCTTGTTGGAAATGGAACTCAGATTTTAGTAGGTAGGAGTCTGAAGCTGCTATTTGGTTGGTTTCAGATAATATGTTTTGAACAACATTACTGTCATTTAAAGCTACGAGCTGTTGCTATAACAGTTTCCTAAGGTCTCCAAGGAAGCAGCTTCATTACCAGATGGGATAAAATAAGAATTCAAATTCCTATTCCTCATGTCACTCTACAGTGGGGATCAAAGACTGTGGGGATGGGACTCAGCAATGGTCAGGTGGGTGCAATACTCACCACTTCAACTCTGGGAAATACCGAGCAGCATAAAAGCCCTTTTTTATCTGAGTAAAAGCTAAATCTGCCATGCAGCACACTGCAAGGCCTGAAAATATCTCTGTGTATGGTGGCAGGAATACACCATGCTCTACTGCCTGTGAATGCCTAACAGACCTAATCCTGCTGCCTGCCCTGCCCAGGTAGGGAGTGCTGAGCCCTGGGCATGGTCTCAGCCACCTTCCTTCCAACCCCAAGTGGGCACATAAGCATCTGGACCCAAAGTGGGTGGCAAGAATCAGCCCCCAAAAGGAGCCAGAACTGTTCCTGTAACTAGCACAAACCAGGAAACCTTCCCTTAACGAAACTGTGCAGTTCTTGCCACTAAAGCTAAGTCAGGAGACGTCTTAAAGGAGCTGTGTCTCTGCTTGCCACCAGCAAACAGAGCAAGAAGTTGCACTAAACTCTGCTTTTTTTTAAATCTTGAATTCTTTCCCAAACTCAGGTTTTAAGTGGATTTAGTTGGCCATGTTGGCACCAACCTGTTGTAGAAGGCGACTTGTTTGTTTCCTGGCCACTCCGATCTGAAATAACCACACAGAAATCTGTATCAAACGCAATACTGTTTGGCCAATACCTTAAGCATATTTCTGGCTAACTCTTAAATCCTAAACTAACCCATCTCCATTAATCTGTGTATCACCACATGGCTGTGGCTTATTTGGATAAAGTTCTGAAACCAGTGTCTGTCTCTGGTGGGACTACATGGCTTCCCTTGACTCTGCCTATTCTCTATACATATCTTTTCCAGCCTGGCTATATTCTGTTAAGCGATTGGCCAAGAGCAGCTTCTTTATTCATTAACCAATAAAAGCAACACATACACAGAAGGGTTTCCCATACCACTTTCCCACAATGCATCTGTTTTTTTTGACATATGCATGCCTAATTATGCACATTCATAATATTCAACACAAACTCATTCTGGTCAAATTATACTCATAGCCCACATTTCCTGTACTGTGTCCCAGTATATGTTTATATAGAAACAGAACTGTTAAGAATGGATAAGGGAGTAAAAAATTTCTGTGGTTTATAACAGGTGTTCAATGCAGCTTGATGAAATAAGGGGTCCTAAGTTTCTAGGTACATTCTTTGGAATAGAGTGATCACATAAGCCAAGCCACACAGAGCCCTAGGATGCTAAACTATTCTTACACACCTCGAGTAGATCCATATCCACAGTAAAACCCCCTTTGTGCTCTTCTGAAATCTTAAGTTGATACTTCATTTTGACTTGCCCCTTATAATTAGATCAGAATTGGGTGTCATAGTAACTCAAACGTCTTGGGAACAAACATCTTTAAATCTATACTCTCTGTCTCCCATTTTCATAATTCTCCCTATGATGGATGACACTCATCCTGGTGCATTCCTGCCCTAGTAATCTGTGGTTGTATAACAGATTATATCAAATATTAGTTACCTGAATTTTTGGCAAAGTTTCTGTAAATTAGGAATAAGTTGCTGTTTAGCTGAGTCCCAATCTTATGGTACTTGTAGGGTGGTTATTACAGCATTGGCCAGGTTCTACAACTATCCCAGGACTTGGCTGGGGGCAGTGTGCTTCACATCATTATACACATGATCACTGGCGGGATTTAGTTCCTTCTGACGTGATGATCTGTGGACGTCTATTCATTGCTAGTGGCCTCTACTCATTCCTGCATCTGTATACACATGCGTGTTTCATCATAGAAAGCAAACAGGACCAGAAAGAGTGAGTGCAAGCAAGATGGACGTCATACCTTTTCATAGCTCGCTATGAGCAGTAACATCTCATACAGTCTGTTCATAAGAAGCAAGTCAAAATCTAGCCCATTCTGAAGCAAGAGCTGGGGTTCTTCTCAGAGGACTTCTCACCACAAACACACCACTCACTTTACGCAGTCACCCCTGTTATTGGCTAGGTCACCCCTTCCTCTTTCCTGTTTCATCCACCTTCTTCTTTTAATTATTGGTTTTTGGATGCAAAAACTACCATTCCTTGTGGCAGAATGAAACCCTACACTTGTTTACAGTGGATTGAATTATGTATCTTTATTTTAGTATATAAATATAGTATATCTCAAAAAATTGTTCAGGTCTCTAAGATGTTTGCAGCAAGAGGAAAAAGACCTAACCTCTGGGAGGTGGAGTGACATGACATCAGGCTTGTTGATGCTAGGAGATGGTAGCAGATTCAGAACGAGCCTCTTATGTCCTCCCATACCACATGGAAATTTTACAGGCTTAGACTTATGAGACAACTTGTGACACCAATGCAACAGGACAAAAAGCCCACTGTTCCAAGTTGCAAAATGCAGCGAGCTCTCCATCTTGGGTTGTTGTCAGTGTCTGTTGCTCCTGTATCTGTTACAGCTTAAGCTTTCCCTGATTGTTTTATTTCAAGATAGGAATTATTGAGATGTCCAATCTTTTGATTACTTGAATTTTCTAAGAAAAAAGAACTCAGTACAAAGGATCACGTCCTCACACCTCCTCCAGAGCAGTGAAATAAAGCACAAATCCCGAGAATGTCCTTTCTGGCAAGCTTTAATGGATATGACTTCACATATATTTTCACCTGTATATCAGAAAATCAATCAATTAACTTATTTGGACTGAGAGTGACTGTCGTGCTCTTTAGCTTGAGGCCATTGTCCACTCTACCTGTTCATCTTATCCTTTAAGGATTAAAATTACGCACCCTGCACCATTTAAAAATGATTTAATTTTTTATGATAAATAACTTGTTCATTTCACTATGTTTTTCCCTAGCTTGATTTATGACAAGAAAATAATGATGGCAGAATTCTATTTGACTTTCCTCAGTGATTCACGAAGTCTTGACTCATCAGCTATCTGATTCTGAGCAGCCACTAAACCAATGCTGTGTTAGGTGGGAACCTAACCTCATTCTTTCATTATTGAACCAATGCTATGTTCAAAAGTTGGGAACCTAACCTCATTCTCTCATTATTGTCCCTTCAACTCTTCCTGTGCAGATCAGAAATGTGTGTGTGCATGTCGCACATATGTAAACACACAAAAACAGTACCAAACACAAAGTTTATACACACACATTATCTGGAGTGTACTTCTCCAGGAAACCAGCAGAAGTTGACCCATCACTGACTGAAAGTTTGAGCAGTTTCTCCCATACCCCTCTTCATGATGACTCGGGCTGTGCACTGAGTGATTAAGGTGGTAGGCATAAAAGGATTTTAGCGAGATTTGACTTGAGTTTTGTGCTTTGAAGATATAATAATGAGTTGGGGCTTTATACTAGGTTACTTTCTGTCAACAAATTGGGGCAATTTTATGACTGGAGCAAAATGATTCTAATTGTCAACGTGAGAGGATGAAGGAATTCTCTTCCCATGGCTCTACTCTTGCCAGAGGGTTCAGCACTTGCAGCATATGGTGCCTTTTCACTTCTAGAACAGCTTTAAATGTAGATCAACCGTGCACTTTAGGGGCTGAGAGACAGTGCATAGGGTAAAATGTTTGCTATGAGGACCTACATTTGACACCAGCATACATACTAAAAGTTATAATATCTGTAATCCCAGAGCTAGAGAGATGCTCTTGTCCAATGGCCAACCTAGCTGAAGGGGAAAGTTCCAGGTAAGTGAGGCACCCTGTCTCAAAACGTGGGATGGAGGTGACTGAGAAAGATACCCAACAATGACCTGTAGCCTCCACACTTACACACACACACACGCACACGCACACGCACACACACACAGAGTCACCGAAACACTTAAATTATTTTGAACAAAATATCATATCTGTAATTAGATTTCTCTGTCCCTTCATAAAAAAGAAAGAAAAATTCTAACAACAAAACACATACATTATTTAAGTCAACTATTTTTAATTAATGTTATACTGAATATAAATTAATCTAACTGTTCTTAGGCATACAAATAGTTAAAGGTAAACACAGAAACTCCACTGTTTGATGAAACTGCTGGTTTCATAATTTTCAATTCTATCAGAATTTACCTAAAGTTTTTACTTATTTATTTGTTTATTTATTTATTTATCTATTGGCTTTCATCATTCAGTGTGTGAGGATGGCAAGTCCTATGATTTGTCTCAGTACCAGTGAAGAAATAGATCTTTGATTTTGTAACTAGTCTGTCCTTACAAAGGTGCTTGCATAAAAAGCAAAGGTACTTGCATTAAAACTATATATTATTTATAAATGTTAATTTTCTTAACCTGTTATGGAAATAGTTTCCATATATTGAGTAAAGCTGGAATTTTATTTTTCAATCTTTTAGATTAAAAGTAGGGTCTTAGAAAGAAAATAAGTTCTATTTAAAAATGATTTAGAAAAATTAAAAAGGTATATAATACTTTCACTATTCAAAAACATATTTCTGTACAGTGATGAAAGTTATGCTTTATTTAGAAATTTCTTCAATAGTTTTTTATGTGTTTATTTTTGTTTTCTCCTTTTAAAATCCAGCCATAAACTAGCGCCTATTGACTTCATTTTGGAACACTGAAGAATTCTATAAAACATTATCCAAGAAAAAAAGGAGAAAACATTGGCCACATCTTCTTGACTTAAGGTATCTGGGGAAGGAAAAGATAGGTTCGCCTACTGAACTTTTAGACAAAAGCTTTTCAAAATGTTGCCATCAAAAGTGAGCATCTTTTTATAGTCAGATTTGAAAGTGAAGAAAAGGCCATAAGTGTTCAAAACCATAAGTCTGATTAAGTGATGGTTCATGATGCTAGCAAGGAGAAAGGGCATTGAGAGAATACTTTGAATATCATTCAGACAGATCACTCATAAGTCCAGATTTAATGAGAGTAAGTGGGAAAAATAGATGAAAAGACACATACATAAGCTAGGATGAATATAGGAGAGGCACAGATGTCCTGCACAGTTTCTCAAAATACAGAATCTAGAATAATACCAACTTTGGGAGAAGAGAAAAGGCAAAAGCAGGATGATAGTATTCTTTTCCTTGAGTTTGGAAAGACAAGACAGCTTCTGGCCACAGAGAATGTGTAACTCGATGAAAGCCGAAATAAGAAGCATCTCAGATCTTTTAAAACCATCGTTTCCACTCAAGTAGCTTGGTCTTGAGATCAACCTTCGGGATGAACACTGGGTTGTGAGCAAAAGCACTGAACACAAGCAGCTAACAGTGTGAGCTCCTGGAATCTGTACAACCAGTAAAGAAACCATAAAAGTCTTTGGAAATCCGCTTTATTGCTTCATATAGTGCCTTTCATTTAAAATACTTCCTTTAACAATCTAATGCTGGTTGTTCTACCACTTACAAGGCAATATTTCTCTCTGTTTTATAGTTATATTCTGGTGCTTCATTGCACACATATGTTTTTCTCAGTGATACTCTGGTAATTTATCAATTTAGGGTTATGGTTTGGCTTGTGTCATTGGTTCATTTTTCATGCTGAATTTGCTATTCCACCTTTTATTAGAAATTATAATTACCAAGTCAATCCATGTTAGATTTCATATAGATCAGTTTTATAAGGCAGTATAATCCACAGTTATACCTCTGTTTAATAAAAACAGTGAAAGTGAACTGTCTCATCTGGGGTTACATATATTATGTCCTTAAGTAGGCTAGCTCAAATTTTATTTTTATTTTTTTAGTTTCTGAGACTAAGTTGAAATTCACATATTACACACCCATATCTATTCTATCCACTTTTTTCCATGCAAGAGGTAAATGGTGAATCCTGGGCCCTGACATAGTTTTCTTTGAGATGATAGTGAGGAGATTGAAGGAATGGAAGTGGGCAGCAAGGAGCAGACACGTGTTCGGTCAGTGATGAGAATTCGGATAGGATAAACGTGTAACCAGCAGCAGAGGAATCCCAGCCTGCGGCTGAGTAAATGAGAGCAGTGAAAAATGTGTTCAGAGTCCATTTTGAGTAAGGAAAATGTGGAAGCCTGCTACCCAGGCTGTCTTCCTAGAAAGGGAGAAACAGTCAATGGAAGACATGAAGACAGAGGACCAGAACCTCGGGAAAGTCCCACGCATGTGTTGGGTTCTTGACATGGGCATATGCGATTTCAAGTCTAGATGGGCATTGTCTAAAGGAACCAGATGTGCTTGCAACACATGTGAAGTGTGTGTGAGACTTAATAGACTTCCAGAAAGGCAACTGTTAGTGACATCGGGTGATGATGATGTATTTTCCTCTCCATAGTGGACTTCTCATCTGTGTCTTCAGAGAGAGGCTCTCACAGAAAAGATGCAGGATCCATGGGCAATCCTATTGCAAACCTAGTTTGGCAAATGAAGAAAATGTTGGAGATACAGCAAGGTCCAAAGAAGAAAAAGTGGTTCACACTTAATTCTCAATGGCAGCGAAAAGCTGGGCTAAACCTCTAGTGCTAAGCTCACCGCCTTTCTTCCATGCACTTATATAATTTAGCATGCTTTCTTCATGTTGAAGAACTGAAGAAAATTGTAATAATTCTTTTCAATACATTATATGAGCATGAATTGACCACTTTGTCTTTCTAATGTAGTAATTTAGTATGTACTTCATACATTAATAATGATGATGGCAAAAAGAAAAGCAGTAATACTAACAGTGGAGTTCCAATGGTAGAAGGAATATTCTCAATGACAGCAACATTTGGCAACAGATCCAGATAGACTACATAGCTCACCGTACACAATATGAATTCAGTTGCCTCACATATTATCTCATTTAATCACAAAGATGCACTATAAGAGTATATGACAGTAAGAGTTTGCCTTGATATTGATGGGAGATTGACTCTAGAATATACTTTGGTAGTCTATAAAAATTCTACATACTCCCCCATATACTTTCAATCATATCTGTATATGACATATAGTGCACTATAAACGATATGTATAGGTAGTTGTCATTCTATATTGTCTAAGAAATAATGTAAAAAGAAAAACTACATACATACACATATAATTTTCAGTATTGATACAAGTTAAAAATATTTTTATTCTATGGTTTGTTGATTCAAAGCAGGTGGAACTTGTGGGTAAGGAGAACCTCTTGTCTTCTATAGATGAGGATATAAGCTTTAGAAACCAATCAGTCGGGATCAATAGTGCACAGCTTGTTATTCCATTCCCAAAGCTTGTCTTCTGGACCAAATGCACTTCAGGTTCATGAATCTGGGTTCTCGACCTCTACAGCTGATTCACAAACTCTTCTCCTGGGGAACCTCTGTAGGAATAACCTGACCAGATGTACCTAAAATCTAAACTCCCTGTTTAATGACAGGTTGTGCCTTATCCATCACACTTTCCGCTCCTTACCATACATGTCCATTCCATCTAATCTGGTGCATCTAATCATACTTTTATATTTTTATTGTGTTGAAAGACCAATGATTTTTTTCATATCTGTGTGACCAGTGACTTATGAATCCAAACGGGTGATTTAAAACTCCATGGAGCAATAAACAAGAGAGAGGCCATTTGTAGAATGTATGTAAAATACTCAAAGATGCCCCCATTGGACTGACAGCTTTCCACTTGTCTGCTGGGTTGGACATTGCCTAGAAGTATAGCTCAAATTAGCCTCTGGTTTATTGAGCTTAAGTTTCTCTTTTTCCCTCTGATACAAACTTTTATATGAAATGGCTCAAGTTAAGTTTGCTTCTATTTACAGTCCAAAGAAGGTCAAGGTTGCTCTAAGACTTAATTAGTTTTTTCAGTTTAATAAATTATCAAGCCTGGTCTTCATTTTAATTTGAACAATTGCAACTGGTACTGAAATGAGAACAGCCGTTATAATGTTTTGTCTGATTGTTGCTTAGTAGCTATTTCTGTAACTAAAAGGAAAATGCAAACAAATGCAATAAACATGACAATTAAGCTATTTACTGTGCTGCAAACCTTATACTTATCAGTAAGTTAGGAAATAACAGTAGGGTTTTGTATGAGAAGTAGAGAAGTGAAGAAAGAAAGAGAAAAGGAGAAAAACAGGGAAAAGAAGGGAGGGGCAGGAAGGGGATAGGGTATTACAAAGGTTATTTGGCCAAAGACAGCAGTTTCCCAGTTTTTACATTTAACTTTATATTTATAATTCATGTTTTATTCATCTATAGCTCTCATCTTTTAGGTAACTTTTTAGTTTTAGGAAAAGAAATGGCCCAAATATGTATCTACATAGCATATCATTTATGGAAGGTAATTTTAGCAATAAGATAAGGAATGTGGGGACACCAAGGAATATGTAGAATCATGCAGAATCCTTGAATTTTGTAAAAATATAAATAGCATATAAGAAGAGTCCATTAAAAGCCCAGTCTTCTTCAGAGATTAAAGTCATATATGAAATGCACAAGGGTTGGGAACCCTTGCCTGAACTCATTCAAGAGGTGGAAAGTAAAGTATTAAATGTCTTTTGGTTTTTTTGTAGAAATTTATAGAAAGCAAAATTAGTTTAAATTAAATTTCTCACATGAACTGGCTTCCCCAAGAAATAGTTGGCCTTCATAAAATTGAAAAAATTAAATCTTATAAATGTTAAATCAGAACCATTCATTTTCAACAAGAATAGCAAGTTGTATTAGTCCATACAGTTTCAACTCTTCTTCCAGATTTGAGTACTTACATATATGTAGAAGGAGCAGTTACAGAGATATCTGTTGGATGTGGCCAGAGAAAACACATAAATAAATTAAGCAGGTTTCCAGGTGTCACATGAATAGTGAGGTGAGTATTCATGCTGTTTATAAGAAGTTAGGAATCTTGGAGGAAAGATTTGTGATAAAACTTAACCAAATAACAAATGAATCTAAATGTTGTAATTGAGAGGTGGATGTTTGGACAATCATTAGAAAGACCTGAATTTCTTTTATGTCCCTACCTGCAGAGGGGAAGTCAATTTAACTTCATATCTGAGGACTGATTTTAGTTGTAAAGAGTCAAGGTAGATTATTTTAAGGCTTCATGGAGATCTAATGTTCTCTGGCTGTTCGTAATCTTTGTCATGATTTTCTGTCATAGGAGCAGAAGACCATATATAAGAAACCTTACAAAGATCCTAGATTCTGCATGAAGAGTTTATGATAATGCTGTTCCGATTCTAAAGTCTTTATTCTCTGAAATATATGCAAACAGACAAGGAGTTAACCCGACAATTATGTTTTGTAATATTTAAAATATAACTGTATCCACTTAAAACATGCAGAGTATCACATAAAGTACTTCTACATGCAAAATGTTAGTGCAGACTTTAATAAAAGCAATGTTGGGATTAAATTATTAGAGTCAATTTTATGGCCTTTTTTTAAAGTAGATAATATTACAGTATTTTATTAATGCATGAATTCCTTGGATTGCAGGTTCTGATTCTGTAGTGGCATGTCGTTATGAAGTTGAACTGTAGCATATCAAGAATTAACAGTGAAATATTTGAACAGACTTTATGATGCAAAAATTTTCAGCAAATGGACTTTTTAAAAGTGAGATAAAACTTTTCGGTATATTTACTTGCCTATCTTTTTGTTAAATACATATATATCTATTTTTAATATAATTTTTATTGAGTGATATTTTAGTAATATCATAACCAAACTTGATATTATGGAGAGCTCATGAGGTTTTTTACACTGAAAAGTACTTCCCACAAATCCATTGTTGTTGGTTGTTTTACGCTTTGCTATTTGGCTCTTTGTTTTTTGGGGGCTCTGCCACCTAGCTTCCAAGTAAACACACACACAGATTTATTATTACTTATAAAAGCCCAGTCTTAGCTTGTCTTGTTTCTAGCCAGCTTTTCTTAAATTATCCCATCTACCTTCTGCCTTTGAGATTTTTCTTTGTATTACTTCTGTATATCTTACTTCCACTCTTACTCCATGACTGGCTGGGTGGCTGGGTGGCTGGCCCCTAACATCCTTCTCACCTTGTTCACTGGCTGCTAGTCCTCTTCCTCTAATTCTCCTTCTATTTATACTCTCCAGCTGCCAGCCCTGCCTACTCTTTCTCCTGCCTTGCTATTGGCCATTCGGCTTTTTTTTTTAGACCATCAGGTGTTTTAGACAGCCAAAGAATCACAGCTTCACAGAGTTAAATGCAGCATAAACAAAAGCAACACATCGTTACATTGTTAAACAAATGTTCCACAGCATAAATAAAAGTAACACAGCTTAAAAGTATATTCTACAAAAATCCATGAAGTTCAGTTAAAGTGAAATACTGTTTGTTTCTTCTGTCCCTTACAATTACAAACCCCCATCAACCCCTTTCTAGTTCCATGACTTCTACAAGTGCTTCAGGTTAAGCACAGAGATCTAAAGATCCTACACTAGCATCCACCTATGAGAGAGAATTTGAATCATTTGTCTTTGTTCATCTGAGTTATTCATGAACTTTTATTTCTTTCAGTGTAATGGGTCATGTTCTCAGCATCTTCTTCACTAACTATAGTGCCTGTCAAATAAATGTGAATATGTTGATAAAATGTGAAAAGTATTCAGAGACCTAGGAGTAGGAAAAGTAAGAGTAACATGTTGGCCTGTTTCCAGGTACTCAGCCTTTTCTGGCTGCTCAGAGGCCAAGTTTTCACAAGTTATAGTGACTGGGTTTAGATCAGTGGTTCACAACCTTCCTGTAAATATACGATATATCCATGGTCTTAGGTGACCCCCGTGAAAGAACTGCCCGACTCCCCCAAGGGGTCGCAACACACAGGTTGAGAACAATTGTTTTAAATGAAATTCAGAGTCTTCCACTTCACAGGAAGTTTCACCATTACCCAGAGTCCTCCAGTTCACAGGCAGTTCACCATTGTCACTGAAAACAACTCAAGACTCTTGAAAGTCACTGCTAGTCAATGGAAAATTAAAGAAAATGATATTCTGAAAGTAAATAAAAGCACAGCATAGAGCTAAATCTGGTAGCTCATCCTGTAATCACAGCAGCGAGGAGGCTAAGGAAAAAAGATCATAGGGAATTTGAAGTCGCAGCCTGAGTTCCAGCCAGCCTAGACTACAGAGAGAGACTCTGTCTCAAAAATCAAAACCTAAAGACAAAGGGCTCCCATATGTGCATATGTAGTGATTTTAATGAAAATGGCCTTCATATGCCCATATACTTCATATGTGGTCCCTAGTTGGTAGAACTGTTTCAGGAAAGACTGTGAGGTGTGACCTTGTTGCAGTGGGCGTGGCATTATTGGATGAAGTGTGCCACAGCTGGCGGAGTTGGAGATTTCAAAAGCCAATATCAAACCAAGTCTTGCTCCAATCCTTCTCACTCTGAATTTTGCACGCACATCAGGAGGTGAAGTCTTAGCTATTGCTTCAACACCACGCTTACCTGTCTGTCCACCACCTTTGCCCCTGGGATAGTCATGGACTAACTTGGAAATCATAAGCAAGCCCCCACTTAAATGGCTCTTTATGTAAGTTGCCTTGAAAATGTTGTTTCATCACCAGAATAGAACAGAAATTATAAGTATATTTTATTTTCTCAAGATTAACTCTTAGTAAAGTGCTAGCAATTGATTCTAGCCCAAAATAATCTAGAAAATCTACCACTAATATGACCGGAGGCCCCTGTAGCTAGGAATTCTAATGACCAGACACTCACAATATGTCTGAGCATGAAATTAGTCTGAAACCTTAAAATTCTGTTGCCTTAATATTTATTTTTCCATGAAAGTTTAGAAACTATAGCCAAGAATACAAAATAGAAGAAAAGTAAAACAGGTGTCTTAAAAAAATCTTTAAAATAATTGCATTAGTTGTAATTGCATATTATTTCTTTAATGATAGCATTTTTTCAGTTTTAGATTACATAGTAACACATAGTTAACATTGGTAGCTTTGATTCTCAAATAAACATTAACCTAGGTGTCTTTCTTCACCAATTGACACCAATCAATTTAAAAAAAACTACTGCTGGCTGAACCTTACTGTATTTTTCTCCTCTTACTAAATATGTTTGAAAAATATCTTAAGAAGAAATAGCTCCGCATACAAGAATATGTGTGTTGACATTAACATTAACAGCATATGCTAAAATATTTGTGACTAATCCAAAAGAAAGGCAAATAATAAAACAAGTTTATCTCGCTCTGTTCATTTTCCTACTTGAAAAGCCGCCATTTCCGGTATTCTTACTGGGCAGTAAGAATAATAAATGGATTTTGGAGACAACACACCTTGACTTATTAGTTCACCTTTCCCGATTACCACCAGTTTTATTGGGCTTCCCTTTCTCAGGTAATTTTGTTCTCTCAACAGCTTTAATTGTGACACGGTTGGAGTGCGGTTGTGGAGATGTGACTTCAACTACATATCTGACACCTGTAAGCAAACACAAGTGGTAACAATTTTATTCTACAAACAGGAAATAAGCCTCTTGCCAAATAGATATTTGTAAAATAACATTTAGTCCTGTAAAGGAGTATATGACTGAGATAAAAGTTTTTTCATCAAATGATTATGAACAATACCAAAAATTAATAAAGCTTCAGTGAGATAATGGGCTTAAAGCATTTATGATAATGACTAGCAATGAGCATGTACTTAGTGAATCTTTGCTATTTATATCAATTATATTTCATCAGGATGACAAAATGCCAATTTAAACAACTAAGAGAGAAATGATTCATCTCATGGGTGTTGAGACTTTAGGTCATTGTGCCTGGCTGCATTCTTTCTGGACCCTTGAGGAGGCAATAAATCATTGTGGAGTAGAATGTAGAAGAGGCTGTCCAGCCCATCACAGGCAGAAAAAAATAAAAGAAAGGAAAGACTGGAAATCAGATCTAGCTTTTGAAGGGATGCCCAACCCTGTGACCCAGTTTCTCCAAGTCTTCACACTTGGGAAAGTTTTTGTCACTTTCCAAAAGAATGCCACCACTGGGTACCATAGCTTCAACATGTGAGCCCATAGGAGTTGTTTTAGATTCAAATTAGAACACTATCATTTATTGTTATTATGACCCATATCATTATTCGTGCGTCCATTTCTATAGGATGCACCTTCATAACAAGTGGATTTACACTTTAGCAGAGAAGCTAAGGAGTATTATTTGTGGTGAAAATCTTTAGACTTTGAGAGCAATGCCCAGGCATCTGGAAGTAGAGAGGACAGATAACAAGATAAAGTCTGTAACATATGTCTGGTGGATATGATTACAAGACTTAAATTCAATTTGCCTCAGATTTTTAAGGGATATACTTTTACAAAATCCATTATATTTTGGTTTCATAAACAATAGTTGAGGCAAACTTGTCTGATGAGGAGAACAGCATGAGACCACAGGAAGAAGTCAAAGGGGCTTTTTTATCTGTAATGATCTATTTGTAGAATAATAAAACAACTGCAGTGGATATTTAAAAGATTACATTTATTGGCTTTGGAAAGTAAGTAAGCAAATATTTTGGAATCCTACATTTTCTCATTATTTTGAATATCACCAATAAAATTTAAGAGAAAGAAAGATAAGTATATGGTTATATTCAATCCCCCAAAATCACTATGGTGACATAGGAATTCCCTGAGATAGACATGAAGGTCAGCTTGCTGGAAAGGCAAAGAGACACAGGAGTCCCATTGTGAGAAAGACTGTATGTTCTCAAAACTTTCCTGTGCCTCTTGGCTGCCCAAGTCTACTCAGAGGCTATGCCTGTGGACATTCTGGGCAGCAGCAGCATTCTGAATATACCTGTCATCAGGGAACTCGTTCACAGAGGTGACAGCCTCAGGGAAATCATCTTTCCCTGCTCTCATGTTCCAGATCTCTTCAAATACAAGAGGTCAGCTTCAGGTCCCTTTGATGACAGCTGCATTACTTCATGAGATGAAAGCTGTGTTCCTGAGTGCTGAGGGGAAAATAAAGTGCCCATCTGTCAATTGTGACCTGACCCTTTCTCTGAGGAGTTCTCCCTGAACTCCTGGCTCCACTGATTGTGCTGAATTTAACATAAACAGGGAAAAGAATGGCTGTCGGAATGAATATATATATTATTCTGTATCTGGCTATGTATGTTCCATGCATTTCCTTCTGGGTTGATTCTAATGAAAACTTCCTGCTTTATTGATTTCCCTTCATTTTAGTGAAATAAATTTGCATAATCTTTAAACTTTTAATATCTTACTGATAACAGCCCTTGTATTGATTTGTGACAAGCTCTTCGACAAAACTGCACCAAGTTACCTGCCATTTTCTAATGTATCCTGCCTAAAGTTTTGTTATGAAGCTATAGCTGTAGAATTTAGGCTTTTCTTGCTTTTTCATTTGTTCATGTGTCTCACTGTAAAAGGCTTCCTTCCCTCTAAAATTTATTATATTCTCTTAGAAATTTATGCTGTTAAGCAGACAGGTGTCAATAAATCTATAAGTGGAGAAGGGTATGGATGCATAAATGACAAACACAGAGATAGATACATAGAGTCTGAATGAAAGGCAGCACAATGAACAATATCTATTACTTTAACACATTTCAATTGTAAAACTCTGGTTGACAATTTGTACTATGAACACATATATTTCATAAAGAAGGCATGTATATAAATATATCTATGCTATTGTGTATCCTCAGCAGGTAGCATCTCAGTGGAGAGTCAACACTTCATTTCAAGAAAACCTTTTAGGAATATTAACAAGTTAGGACATGGCATTCCTACAAAGATAATTAACACCTCAACTCAACTCTGAAATTTTTCCTTAGATGTTGAAAAAATAACATGCTATTGTGTGAACTGACAGAATTTAATTTAAGAATGATGCTGAATTTGTTTGGAAAGATTTGAACTCATTAAAACTTCCTTTTTAAATAATTTTAATCATGTGCATGTCACTTTATAAATGAGTTAAAATAACAACATAGATACTAATCGCTTCATAATCTGCCCCTTTCTTGGTGCTAAATATTACAGGTGTTCCTAAAATTTTAACCTATTCTAATTTGGTGGAATTTTATATTTCTTACTTCTGTACATATAAGGTCATACAAATTCCTAAATTTATCAGTTCCTTACCAGATGTTTTTAACTGGCTGCTTTTCAGTGACAATGCCTTCTAAATACACTTTTAAAAAAATACTTTAAGAAGTATTTTAAATGCTTTAAGCATTCCTCAACAATTTACCAAATCAAATTTCCTATAAATTTTGCAATGAATTGATGTCGAAAGAAATATTCTACCTTAACATAACCCCCATATTATAGCCTTCTGAGTAGATCATACTGGCAAATAGGAAAAGAAAGAAAACCAGCAAAAGAAACAAACAGCATGGGAGGCAGGATTAGAAATACTGTAACTGTATTGGTATGAGATTAGCAACCACTTTTCTTAGTTCTTTGTCATCTTGACACACACCTAGATGCACAAGGGAAGAAATCTCAGTCTAGAAATTGCCTCCATCATATCAATATTTTCATTTGGGCATGTCTGTGTGACATTTTCTTGAGTAATGATTGATGTGAGAGCTTCTGCTCACCATAGGTGGTGCAACCCCTGGCAAAATGGTCCTTCGTTGAATAAGATATCTGAATGAACAAGCCAATAAGCAGTGTTCCTCGATGGTGTATTTCTTAGTTCCTGGCCCCAGGTTTCTGCTTGAGTTCCCACCTTGACTTCTCTTCATAATGAACTTTAAGCTAAAAAATGAAATAAACCCTTTTTCTCCAGACATTGTTTTCGATCGTGGTGCTTAATCATAGCAAAAGAAAGCAAGCTCAGATAGTTACTATATATGATTTGCCATTATGAACAATCAAAAGGTAAAGTGCCAACTCTTTCATAGTTTCAACAAAAATAGTAGTAGAAATTAAAGCAGTTAAAATGGGGAAATAGACATTTCTAAAGGTAAATAATTCAATTTAAAAACTTTCTAATAAGTTATCACAGATGTTTGCCTATCTTTCATGCGTTTGTATTTCATCTGGCCCTCATTCCTCTAGCTGAGAAATGCCACCCAGCTAACTTAGCCCCAAAATAAACACAAAGAAACTATATTAATTAAATCACTGCTTGGCCCATTAGCTCTAGTTTCGTATTTGCTAATTCTTACATCTTAATTTAACCCATTTTTATTAATGTGTATATTGCCATGTGGCAATGGCTTACTGGGTAAAATTCCCAGTATCCAGCAGATCTATGGTGTCTCTCTGACTTCATCCTTCTTTTTCCTAGTACTCAGTTCTGTCATCCCTGCCTACTTAAGTTTTGCCCTGTTAACAGGCCCAAAGCAGTTTCTTTATTGACCAATAAAAGCAATACAAAGACAGAAGGACCTCCTATACCACTTGTAAACCTACGTTGTACAAATCTACATCTTAGGAGATGGAAGGGAAGTTAATAGAAAAGTGGATGTTTCTCTTCTATATATCTTCATTGTAAAAGGGGTAAAGAATTTGACATATTAGTGAGGATTATCTTAATACTCACTATGCTACTTTCCAGTATGCATGAAGTGAAAGAAACTTTCATCCATAGATTGACTCTTAATGAAATAGTCTAATAGGTTGTTATTAAAAACAAAAACAACAAACAAAGTGTTTCAGGATGCACTGCCTCTCAAATTACATAATTAAATAATGTCTGTATTGGTTACTCTTTTTCTGGCTGTGTCCAATATACCTGACAAAATGAAATGTCACATAGAAGGGTTTATTTATATTGGCCTACAGCTCAAGAGGATTTAGCACACCATGCTAGAGAGAGAGATCATTGGTTGCAGGAGCTAGAGGCAGCTAATCACACTGTATCCAGACTCAGGAAGAAAAATAGATGCTAAGGCTTACTCAAATTTCTCCTTTGGTTTTCAGTCCAATATCTTAGCCCACAATAGGATGCCACCCACAGTTAGTGTGGGATTTTCAACTAAGTTAACCCAATCTAGAAACAACATCATAGACATACACAAGGGTCTTACTTTTAGGAAATTCTAAATCCTGTAAAGCTAGCAATCGATATTAACCTTCACAGTGGCCTATTCCATTTGTGAGCAGGAAATTGAATAATAAATTTGAATAAAACTTTTCTTTCTGAAATTCATTACACTTGTTCCTATGAAGAAAATGTTTCTCTGCATTGGGAAAAGAAAGAACTTTCTATGAGAATTAACATCAATTTTGGGTGAGATTATGAATGATGTCTTATCCTAAGATCTAGCATCATCTAGTAGCAGAGATGTCTGTTCTCTCCTATTGATTTTAGAGAAATGAGATCCTGCTATTAAACAGCATGTACAAGAAATAGTCATTCTCAGAAGCAGAGGCATGGACACAATGACCTCTGAACATCTTTCCCAACTTTGTTGGAACTCCAAGAACTAACACTTAGTATCTTATTGCATGCCAAGAATTAAATATTTATACAAATGTTTCCATCTAATGATCTGTTTTTTATATTTAATTTCATCATTTGATTTGAGAAAAGCATAAAGATTCTATTAAAAAAAATTTGAATCCCTAGGACTACAATATTTTTATCTTGGAGATGTATTATTATACAGGACATAAGAAATGAAGAGCATAATTGTATAACATTTGCTTTTTTCTGCTTCTTGGGAGTTCTCGGGGGTTTCATTAGCAGATGGTTACTGAGAACTGGCATCCTAGAGTCTGGAGTGGTGCACAGTTCTTAATTATTCAGCAACTAACCTTCACAGGTCAGGTAAAGCACAGACATGTAATACAGATTGCCCTGGACACCATGACATTCCCTTATCAAGAATTAAAAAAGCAAGGTATCTATTCTTTTTAATTATATAATATTAAGGGCGCAGAACACTAATTAACTTAATGCACTGAATGCTATTTAGAGAAGTCATTATGTTAGAATTATAGACTGGATATTTTTAAGAAGCCACTTAGTAGCCATTGATTGACATACTTATTTTAATCTATATGCTAAGTAAAAAGACAAAGGCATTCATCAAAGATGACTTTTACACATTCTTCCTTTAAGGTTGAAATAAGTAAATGAATAGGAAAAATGAATAAACCATTTCATACACTTCTTGGTTATATCCTAAATCTCATCTAAGGTAAGAGGCTAACTGGGCCTCCATTTCTATGATAACCATATCTAGCTCATTACTCCCTCTTCATATTCTAACTAGCCACAAATAACATACAGGATAAAATAATTATACAAACAAAACTATCATGTTAAATCAATAGTGAAATGAATTCACTTATTTACATTTGGGTTTTATAAAATTTTAATTTTTCCCTTAAAAAGTACTGAAAATAATTAAAAATCTGTAACAACTGTACCCTGATTACATTAAATGGAAATCAGAAAGTACAGTGTTTGTTGCAATTATTTGATTATACATTCAAGATACTACTTAAGAGTAGGTGATTATTTGATTCTGGAGCTTTCTCACAGTGTTTCTAAAGCTAATGTGGGTTTGTTTCTACAGTGACAGATTGTATTGTACCTTCAAATCCCTGAGATCAGTGGGCCATATTGTCTCATTCTCTTCTTTGTTAATCTACTGAACCATAACAACTTAATCCATGTTCATCTGATTGCACTGACTCTCATGCTTAATGAAGAATAGCCAGCTTCATGATACATCACAGTGCTCAATCTCCATGCTCTCATATCTCTGTCCCTTTGTTCCCACATATGTTCTTTAGAGTTAGCTCACTCTCTCAACAATACAGTGGCTGGGAGGTGGTGGCACGTGCCTTTAATACCAGCACATAGGAGGCAGAGGCAGGTGGATCTCTATGAATTCAAGGCCAGCCTATTCTACAGAGTTAATTTCAGGACAGGCTCCAAAGCTACAGTGAAACCCTGTCTCAAAACCTCTCCCCTCAAAAAATAAAAATAAAAAGAAGTAAAGACAGAACACAAGTTTTTGTCTCACATACATGTATGACTCTGTGGAAAATTCAGTATAGTTTGAGGTACTAAAAGATATATTGTTCAAATGTATCCTGATTACTTTCGTTTAGTGTCATTGAAATATAACTAACAGATGACATGTATTTATTTACAGCAGACAGCCTGATGTTTTGACACACACTGTGAAATAATAAAGAAAATTTAAGGTGATTAGCATATTGAGAAACACATTGTTACAAATTGCTTTCTTTTAATTTATATGGTCATAACACAGAATCACTTTTATTACATATGTGTTTATTGATATTTAGAAATTATATTTGCAGGAATTTGTTAACCAGATTTCAAAAATTAAACAGTTACTATGTAAAATATCAACTTTTATGGAGTTATTTCAGAATTGTCATTCTTTTATAGTATATCATTATGAAGAGAGGTATCTAGTATTGTTTCCAATAATATAGTCCTGAATACATATCACAATAGACCATGTCTGGATTATAGAGCATGTTTAAAAAATTGAAATGAATAGAAACCATACAATGTATGTTCAGAGCATATCATGGCAAATTTAT